>KZ652690.1:57792-69795 GCA_001010745.2 Gerris buenoi
AAAAAAAAAATCGGTCTGAGACAACTCAGACAAACTTTCTCATATATGTACATTTAATTACTATTGGAAATATCATATAAAATTATCATAAAAATAATTTCTCCCGGGCGGGGAATCGAACCCGGGCTCTCTCCGTCCGTGTTTTAATCTATTTTCTCCGGAACTAGATTTTTCCCGGGAAAACGGCTTATATCGTTAGATTCGTATTTAAATGGAATACATTTTAGAATTTTTTTAACCAAAATCGTCGGAACAGTTTTTGAGATATATTTTTTTTCACGTTTTTTCAAATTTTTGGGGGGTAGCGCCCTCAAATTTGGGGCTAAAATTAATTTCTCGATTTTACTTCGGGGTATGATTTTTCTGAATATGTATGCCAAATTTCGTCAAAATCGGCCCAGTAGTTTAGGCTCCAGGCGTCTGCACAGACAACAGACAGACGGCAGACGACAGACAGACGACGGACAGACATTTTTTAAAAACAACTTTTTTGGACTCAGGGGACCTCAAAACGTGTAAATCCATCAAAATTTCAAAATTGAATTTTCGCGCCATCATACAATACTTTCTTTTTATATGAGAAAGTAAAAAATAATTACAATTTTATTAATCTTTTTATCTAAACTCTTAATTCATAACTGAGCGTTAGTTCTATTTGCGAATTAATTTCAAATGTATTTCTATAGTTTGGTTGTTGATTTACAGGTGATTTTAGTATGCGTGTGTATGGTTCAGTCGTTCAGTACAACCCTGGTTGGACTGGCAGCTCAGTCAGTTACCAAAGTTCAAGTATCGTTACAAGATAGTCTAGCAACTCTTCACTTACCCCAAGGTATGTACCGTTATGTATATATGAGGTTTGTTCCAACCAAGCAATGTACCGTCGGCGGGATCGTCAAGGGCATGTGCCATGGATAAAAGCCGTTCCAACCCGACTTGTGACTGTGTATCGTACCGTCCTCCAAACTGTACCAACCCGGGCAAGGATCGTTTGCAAACCGTTCACTGTACGATCCCAACTATCCATTGACAATACTATGTACTGGTTTGTATGACATGCGCAGTTATGTCAATAGACATAAATATCAACAGGAAGGTTCCCTAACTACTAAGTTTCCTGTTATAGTCCTAAACTCGTTCCAACCTAACATGATTTTATTACAGTACAATGTTAGCGCATGCTTATAAAAACTGTCCTAAACGATACAAAGGGTGGTAAATATCAAGGGGTTTTTTGAAGATTGGCAGTGTTTCGTACCGTCTTAAAAACTGTTCCAACCCGCGCAGGGATCGTTTGTGAATCGTTTACAGTACGGTCCAAACGATCCTCTGACACTCTGACAATACCTAGTATTGGTTTGCATGAGATGCGCAGTTATGTCAATCATCACAAGTGTCAATAGGAAGTTTTCCTAAATATTAGGTTTCCTTGAATGGTTTTAATACAGTGCTAATTACAGTCCTAAACCCTTTCTAACCTGGCATGATTTTATTACAGTAGGTACAATGTTAGCGCATGCGTAGAAAACCTGTTCTAACCGATTCCAGAACGATCCGTGGGACGATACAAAAAGCGGTACAAATATGAGGGTTGGAACTAACCTATAATGCCACAATACCCAATCACTAACTAATCAATTCAATATTATTAGTTACTTCAGAACCTTCTATAGAGGAGGGGTCTCCAAACAATATACGGCCTGCGGGTTGGATCCTCGTTATGACATTTTCATCCGGCCTGCCGCGCAAGAAGTCAAAACAAGTTCACAAATGATCCTAAACAATTCAAAGTTATAAGTTCTCCATATTCAAATACCATTTTTTAACATCAAAAAAGATAAACAAGAATCTTATTGAATTTTTTTTTTTTTGGTTGAAATGGATTGTGCTTACCAGGATCCGATGAATGATTTTTGCTTACCTCATCCAACCCGCTATATTCCAATCCTGATCTGGCCCTTACACCAAAATTATTGGGGTTCCCTATCTAGAGACTCAAGGTTTTTGCGACCAACGCAAAAGATCAAATTTTAGCCTACCCACTCATAGAACTATTGCGATTGGTCTGTTTTTGGTGGCCTCATCCTCCCATCCTATTCTCTTTCCTACATGATAATACAATATGTTAGTACTAGAATACAGCCACTGATTCCAAGCATGAACCCCGGGCGAACCATGGAGAGAAGGCTAGTAAAGTATAAAGAAACGAGTGAAGGAGATAGCGTGCAAAAAAGTGTGTGATTAACATCAAGCTAGAATCTTGTGCATAAGTAAATGTTTTTGGTGCATTTAAGAATGTGTATATGGTCGGCTTAGTTCGTCTATGGGACATAACATGGCAATAGGCATTTGAAAAAACAAACCGGTGGAGAGTGGCTATGTCCCTTTCCTCTTGGTGGACAATGTGATTTTCTTGATCCTGAGAACGAATTATCCCGGCGATGGAGTCTATTTTTCTCTGTCCATCTCCCAGTGTTAATAATAATTATAATTTGATTTAAAATACGAATTATCAAGTGAATGATACTTTGTCCCTTGACAGGGGAACACTTTGATTTCGAGTAATATTTGACTAACTAACCTATCAACTGACAAACTGCCATCAACTTGATTATTGGTCTACTAAGTCAGTACTCGGGATCATGAAAATCACATTGTCCACCAAAAAGGGCAGGACATGGCCGCTCTCCACAAGTTTGTTTCTTTTCAAATGCCTGCTACCAAGCTATGTCCTGCAGACGAACTTGGCCGACCATATATTCTTAAAAGGCACCAAAACATTTACTTATACACAAAATTCTAGCTTGATGTTAGTCAGACACTTTTTTGCCCGCTATCTCCTGGACTAGAATAATAATAATAAAA
The DNA here is from genome assembly GCA_001010745.2 of Gerris buenoi. NCBI lineage: Eukaryota > Metazoa > Arthropoda > Insecta > Hemiptera > Gerridae > Gerris > Gerris buenoi. The sequence continues at coordinate 60,658 of KZ652690.1, forward strand.
AATCACAGGGAAGTACTTGCCCCAAGTACTTTTTAGGGTTTTGTAGATGAGTAAGCATACCCATTATGTAATTATGATTTCTGGTCTTCGATCTCAAGAGTGTGGGTTCGATTCCCCGGGGGGTCACAATGTTTTTTATCAGTAATAAACCAATAAGGAATGCAAACTTTAAAAAAGCAAATATATATTTGTGTCCTACTCTTCAGCAGCTTTCATTTGATACCCAACTCAAAATTTTTGAAAAATAAAATTTTGGGCGCACCCCAAATTTTTGCGCACAAAATTGACAATTTTTAAAATCTTTGAATGAACTCCCGGAAATATCATCGCCCTAATATAAGGTATTAGCATGAATTATTTCGAAATTTTAGCACCAGCCGATCTATAGTGGTTGGGGGGGGGACAATTTTTTTTGGGTATATTTTGATTTTTTCCCCCTATAAGGAATGCAAAATTTGAAAAAGCATATATATATTTGTGTCCTACTCTTCAGCAGCTTTCATTTGATACCCAACTCAAAATTTTAAAAAAATAAAATTTTGGGCGCACTTCACTATTTCGCGCCCAAAATTGACAATTTTTAAAAATTTGGGATCAACTCCCGGAATTTTCATCGCCCAACAATAAGGCATTAGCATGAATTATTTCGAAATTTTAGCACCAGCCAATCTATAGTGGTTGGGGGGGGGGAAATTTTTTTTGGGTATATTTTGATTTTTTTCCCCTATAAGGAATGCAAAATTTAAAAAAGCATATATATATTTGTGTTCTACTCTTCAGCAGCTTTCATTTGATACCCCACTCAAAAATTAAAAAAAATGTAAATTTTTGAGTTTACCACATTTTTTTGAATTGCGCATGCGCAAATCTAATTATGGACTTCTGTATATTTTTCCTCTGGTTGGGTCAAAAAGTTGCACCAGGGTTCCAAATTTCAGCACTTTCGCTTGAACGGTTCGGGCCCTATGAACCAAAGAGCGACGGACAGACGGCATCACCCTCGGCATAAGGGTTTTGAGAAGTATCTACAAAACCCTAAAAACAAAAAATTTTGATAATTATTTGTTGGATTTGTAATTAAAGATGGCCTACTTATCATTAGTTTTTAATTAAAGAAATGAAGAAAACAAAATAGCACTATAGGGATAAATAATTAATAAGCAATAAAATTTCCAAGAGAAACAATAGCAAATAAGTAAAAACTTCCGCAAAATTACATATTCAGACCAAGGAAAGAACTTTTTACAATTGAATTTTAATTAAATTGTTGGTAGCATTCTTTTATTTGAAAATTATTCACAACCATTACGTTTACCTGTCTATCAATAATTCAACGATAATTTAATCACATTTTTTATCGATTCAACTACACTGAAAAATTAAAACATAAACTAGCGAATAAATTAAAATAAACCTTCTCAATACAATAATAAAATCAAAATATTACTGTATAAGAAATTATAACAAAATATTTTAAAATTTATTTTTGCAAATTTTTAACTAAACCAAAACCCATACAAATTGATTTTACTAAGAAGTTTAAAAGAATTAATTATGTCGAAACATGACTTTGCTTTATATCAGATCCTGAGAGAGATCATTAGAGTCCTGGCCAAACAGAATTTTAGGGGCCTTTTAAAATAAAAATTTTAGGGGGAAATTTTAAAAATAAAAATCCGTAGTATCCTTAAATTTAGTTTGGACCTACAAGCATCATATAGTAAGGAGATAGCTTGCAAAAAAGTGTCTGACTCACATCAAGCTAGAATTTTGAGTATAAGTAAATCTTTTAGAGCGTTTTAAGAATATGTGGTCGGCTAAGTTCGTTTGCGGGACATAGCTTGGCAAAAGGTATTTGATAAAAACTAACCGACGGAGAGCGGCCATGTCCCGCTTATTATGGTGATCAATATGATTTTTATGATTCTGAGTACAAAATTAGTAGTAGAACGTTAGTAATAAGTTAATTTTGTCACCTGATATGTTAGTTATTAAAATATTACCCCTAATCAAAGTGGTCGTCACCTATTTTCGGTCAACTAACTAATTTTGAACCAAAAAGAAGCCCACCACCTTCAAGGCACCTAAAAGGTTCCTTAAAGGAACTAAAAGATTAAGAAAATTCTATCTTGATGTTAGTCAGACACTTTTTTGCACGCCATATCCTGGACTAAAGAGTAAATATAAATTATAAATCATGTTTGGGTGCCGGAACCCCTATACGTGCCCGGACCATATTGTCCTCCTATTCCCCCCCCCCCCTCCCATTTTATCAGGGCCTGTCTTAGACTATAACATCCTATGGTTCATAGAAATGATGTTTCTCAAAAGCATTATCCACAACAGAATACTACATATTAATTTTACAAGGATCCCTATAAGATAAATAAGATCGATTCTTTATTCTATCTTTCGAAAGAGTAATAATTGAAAAGACAAGTCGATTTCTTGTAGCTTAATAGTCAGGTCTGTGGATGGCTTATAAAGGAACAGGTCGCTGGTAACACTTCTTAATAGTCAGCTCTGTGGATGGCTTATAAAGGAACAGGTCGCTGGTAACACTTCTTAATAGTCAGCTCTGTGGATGGCTTATAAAGGAACAGGTCGCTGGTAACACTTCTTAATAGTCAGCTCTGTGGATGGCTTATAAAGGAACAGGTCGCTGGTAACACTTCTTAATAGTCAGCTCTGTGGATGGCTTATAAAGGAACAGGTCGCTGGTAACACTTCTTAATAGTCAGCTCTGTGGATGGCTTATAAAGGAACAGGTCGCTGGTAACACTTCTTAATAGTCAGCTCTGTGGATGGCTTATAAAGGAACAGGTCGCTGGTAACACTTCTTAATAGTCAGCTCTGTGGATGGCTTATAAAGGAACAGGTCGCTGGTAACACTTCTTAATAGTCAGCTCTGTGGATGGCTTATAAAGGAACAGGTCGCTGGTAACACTTCTTAATAGTCAGCTCTGTGGATGGCTTATAAAGGAACAGGTCGCTGGTAACACTTCTTAATAGTCAGCTCTGTGGATGGCTTATAAAGGAACAGGTCGCTGGTAACACTTCTTAATAGTCAGCTCTGTGGATGGCTTATAAAGGAACAGGTCGCTGGTAACACTTCTTAATAGTCAGCTCTGTGGATGGCTTATAAAGGAACAGGTCGCTGGTAACACTTCTTAATAGTCAGCTCTGTGGATGGCTTATAAAGGAACAGGTCGCTGGTAACACTTCTTAATAGTCAGCTCTGTGGATGGCTTATAAAGGAACAGGTCGCTGGTAACACTTCTTAATAGTCAGCTCTGTGGATGGCTTATAAAGGAACAGGTCGCTGGTAACACTTCTTAATAGTCAGCTCTGTGGATGGCTTATAAAGGAACAGGTCGCTGGTAACACTTCTTAATAGTCAGCTCTGTGGATGGCTTATAAAGGAACAGGTCGCTGGTAACACTTCTTAATAGTCAGCTTTGTGGATGGCTTATAAAGGAACAGGTCGCTGGTAACACTTCTTAATAGTCAGCTCTGTGGATGGCTTATAAAGGAACAGGTCGCTGGTAACACTTCTTAATAGTCAGCTCTGTGGATGGCTTATAAAGGAACAGGTCGCTGGTAACACTTCTTAATAGTCAGCTCTGTGGATGGCTTATAAAGGAACAGGTCGCTGGTAACACTTCTTAATAGTCAGCTCTGTGGATGGCTTATAAAGGAACAGGTCGCTGGTAACACTTCTTAATAGTCAGCTCTGTGGATGGCTTATAAAGGAACAGGTCGCTGGTAACACTTCTTAATAGTCAGCTCTGTGGATGGCTTATAAAGGAACAGGTCGCTGGTAACACTTCTTAATAGTCAGCTCTGTGGATGGCTTATAAAGGAACAGGTCGCTGGTAACACTTCTTAATAGTCAGCTCTGTGGATGGCTTATAAAGGAACAGGTCGCTGGTAACACTTCTTAATAGTCAGCTCTGTGGATGGCTTATAAAGGAACAGGTCGCTGGTAACACTTCTTAATAGTCAGCTCTGTGGATGGCTTATAAAGGAACAGGTCGCTGGTAACACTTCTTAATAGTCAGCTCTGTGGATGGCTTATAAAGGAACAGGTCGCTGGTAACACTTCTTAATAGTCAGCTCTGTGGATGGCTTATAANCTTTACTCATCTACTCGATGAGATCATCAGTGTGAAACATGTCTCACCCCTCCGGGATTCGAACTCACGTCGGGGTTTGGACCTTGGTTTCAGAGCTAGGGACTTGTTATTATAATTAAAATTAAAGGTTTCGACGCATTTATTTTTGTCTTTATTATTTTGGGATTAAAACTAAGTTAAAGGTTATGATTAAACTTAGAATACGTATTACGTATAGGACTATTTCGATCATAATAATTGTTATAATAATAATAATTGTAAACCTCAATCTAGTGACAGTGTACGTATTGATAACATTGTACAGGTTATAATATTAAAGGAAGCCAATTCGGCTGATTTTACTTCCTACATATATGATCTATAAAGGTGTTTATTAATTGTCTAAATAATGAGAGCACATGTCGCATTCTTATATGATAGCGTATTATAAGAATTGAAAGCTCATGGATTATTATTGTTGTGTAAAATGTCTTAAATAATGAGAGCGCGTGCGCATTCTTATTATTGCGTATTATTCTAAAATGAAAGTACTTATATGTCGCATTATTGCATATTATGTCTATATAATGAGTGCAATTACTGTCGCATTATTGCGTATAATGTATGCCAATATAAATTATTTTGTATATAAATTATGCCAAACTATCAAAACAGTGTGGCTATGAAATTTTAAATTATTAAAAATATGTACCTAAAAAATCTTATGTACCATAAATTTAATAATTTTAAAAATTAAACTATGTATAAATTACACATTTTTGCTTAGAATAAACTGTTTACTTTTGATTTTTACATATAGAATTTAACTAAATTAAAAGTTAATAATTATTATATTAACTTACAATTTCATGTTCTGATTTACAAATGGCGGCTTGGATTTCTTCTATGGGTTTTATAGTTGTAGATGTATCAGTCATGGAGTTGATATCTTCCTGTTTGAAAATATTCATTACTTCGTCAGATCTTATAACATGATTGTAAGTCGGCATAGGGACTAGGTTACCGAAAATTATAAAAATCGTTGTAACTAACTGAGATACATTACTACCAAACATTTCGCTAACAACTGACTTCAATATGTTCTATTGTTATGGAATTAACTGGGTTGTTATCATGTTATTATCAAAATGACTTATTTCATTCAAACTATTAAAGCAATTAAATTTATTATCATGAGGAGTGATAACTTAAGGTCATTTCCTTATTTTTAACGTTCAATGTGTACAACATTCTTTCTATTTCTTCAATGTAAATATACCTGCGTAAATAACTAAATTAAGACATTTTTCTTTATTATTAAAAAAAATATATATATAATGTCTGTTATATTATAATAGACCGAGTCCTTAAGCCAGTGATAACGGGCTTAATTTTATATTTAGAATAAAAAGTCAAATGAATTTAGCTATATATATTTAGATAAATTATTATATCTATTTGAAGACCAACAAATCAACATAAATATTTATTTTTATTGGAATAATTGTGGTTTCCTTAACTAGCCTTTCAGGGTACTTCGTCGGGACACTAATCAATTATATAAATGATTATACTTTTACCTTATTCTATAATAATTCTATAATATAATATTATATAATAATTGTTCAAAAAATCGGATTCTAAACAAATTCCACTGTGGAATTTTGTTTGAAATGTAATTTTTGGAACGTTTATTTATATTATGTAGTACCTAACAGAGGATTAGGAGAAATTCTTAATTTTTTACAAATAATACTTATAGAGGGTAATAAACTACTAAAGTCATAGATTTAAGGAATGGAATGTTTTATACATTAAAATATCAAACAAATTGTGATAATTTTGCCATCCCTTCCTAAAATTTGAAACTTTGTACTAATAATGAAGGCGACAAAAACTAAGTTTTCAATATGACCCCGGTTGTTGGTGCGTATGGCCGTGCCGGGCGCTACCTCCGCTCCTGCGTTTCAGCTTTATTTAAAGGAGATTAATAAATGCGTTATAATGTATTACTGAGACAGGGCGCTATGAGTTCTATGATGTTTATTTAATGAGTAGAAATGTGTTATCATAACGACGATCTATTTTATCATGGTAGATTGCGAACATATGTTGGCTGTGGGTCAGTTTCTTTGTATAGAATTCTTAATGTTAATCTACGTGAATGCCAGAATGTCTAATTAAAGCTCCCTTCAAGAAATGCTAAAGATAAAGATAAGAGGTTGTTGTCTATCAAAGCAGTTTGCAATATGAAACTATTGCATTAAGTTGACTGTAAAATAAGTGAATTCGTTTTAAATTCATAGATGGCTCTGTTCCTTGAAAAATAACGCTTTATTGACATAACATTGGTGCAGATGCGCGTAGAAATAAGATGCAACTGGTTAGACCCACAATTTTTGTAGCCCCACTGCTATAACTATTATGTCTTTATACAATTAAAACACATACTCTTAGGGGGGTAACACACTTCGCCACCCGGGTAGCGCCACCCAGGTGGCGCTACCCGCAGTCTATGAGAATAGATGGAACCTGTCACACGAGGTAGCGCCACCTGCCGGGTGGCACTAAACGGTCGACCGTCCGACGGTCTAGCCGCCACCCACAGGTGGCACCACCCGGTCAACCCATTGTTTTCAATTGAGCCTGTCACACGTCGCCACCCAAGTCACGCCACTCAGCCCCTACTCCTTCAAGTAAAAACTCGGGTGGCAAAAGTCAGGTGGCGGGACCAAGTGGCATCAACCAGGTGGCGCGCCACCCGGGTGGCGCTACCTGGGTGGCGAAGTGTGTCACCCCCCCTTAGGGACTTATAATTGAATATAATATTATATAGAAACCTGAAATAGTTATTTATGCACCTAGGGAGTAAAGTAAGCCATTATTCCCTGAGCGAAAAAGTTGGTTCTTGAGGCAAAGCCGAAGGAACCGCGGTCCCTAAATCCCGAGGCGAAGCCGAGGGATTTAGAGTTTTTCATTCCCGAGGCGCAGCCGAGGGAATAACACTAATTAGCTCCCGAGGTGAAGCCGAGGGAGATAATGTTCGCGAAGGGAATAATGGCACTTTACTCACTACTCACGAGGTACATACAATATTTTATCTTCAGTAGGTAGTAAATTCACATTTTCGTCCATTGCACAGTTTTTATTTATTATTTTAATATATAACAATAATTATTAGCACTTTTAATAGCAGATATAAGAGATTCAATATTAAAAATAAATAAGAATTGGAATTAAACTCAAATAGAAGGTCATTTAGATGCAGGTTATAAACAAACTTAAACATGATCGTAAAAGCAGTGACGCCAACCTGATATCAACAACTTCATCACATTAACCATTCATTTTCTACTATTTATAAAATAATTAAGTTGCAATCTTTACTTTTTCGCCCTACTTTAATTTTTCGCCCTACTTTTTACTTTTTCTCCCTACTTTTTGATTCTGGGAAGAAAAGACCTGCTTAAAGGGCCGATTAGACGAGCCGTTCTCTGCCGCCTGGTCTGGGATCTGTTCTGAGTTTCCCTATCTCCGGTCTCCCCACCACTTGACAGAGCGTTGCATTTACACGGCCCGATCTAGCCACTTTTTCCTAAGGAGATAGGGAAGTAACTGTCAATTCGCTGGGTAAAGTAGTGGGGGGCCTATAGATCCCACACTTTTCTACCCTACATCGGATGGGATATCCATCCGATCGCCCTGTCTGGTTTCACCCCCAAAACGTGACCAGGAACTCGAATTACACGACCAGGTTTTCGGGCCGAGGGGGCGTGGCCCCGACTTGGGGAGACCAGATCAGCTCGTCTAATCGGCCCTTTAGTCCCTCTAAACTAATCCAAAATCATAACTTTTTCTTCCTACTGGAGATAAAATATATTAATGCATCACCACATATAAAAGTAGAACCAAACAGGAAGGTTATACAGAGAGGAGCAATTTTGCTGTCATAAATCAAATTTGCGACGTTGTATGAAATCGGGAATCATTACATTAGAAGGTAGAACCCAGCGATCATAGATAGTATCCTTAAACGGAAAGATTTCCAACTCCCCTCTTTATTTACCTGCGTTAGACTAAGACCACTGGTCGAGCTATTAGGCGGTTAAAATTGTAACTAAATCATGTACACCATTCAAAAGATGTTCAGCTTCTTAGTTCAAAGAAATAAATTAATTTGTCAAATTGCTAGATTGGAACCTGAGATTTCTTGCACTCGAAGCAATCGCGCATCTCTTACAGCCATTGAGGTTAGTTTTTTTTTTCTTTATCTTTATTTATAAAATAGTACAAATATGTCTGATAACCAGTATTTGTTTATATCTTAGAATTCGAGTAATTTCAGAAGATCATAAGTAGTTTACAATTTTAACCACCAAACAGCTCGACCAGCGCTAGTGGTCTTACGCACTTCTAGAATACTAGAGTTATACCCATGGTAGATCCAAGCAGAAAAGTTACATGGGAAATAAGAAGCAGTGTTGCTGTCATAAAACAAACATGACGTCGTATAAAACCAGGATACAACAAGATTTTTAAAAACTTAGCAAATAACTTTATATGTGATAATAATTGCAATATAAAAAGAACTTTTTATATACTAAAGGGGCCCACACACTTACAGTTTAACTGCAGGCCGTTATCTTATACGATTATCGTAAGGCCAAAATCTCAGATCACCACACATTAACAGTCCACAGCCTGCAGGCAATCGTAAAGAACTACAGATCTGTGCCTGTATGCGCCACACACTGTGCGATGAGCGCCTGCAGGCCGAGATCTGACGATTTTTAACTGCAGTCCGACGGAGGGAAATAAACAAAATAAAGACGATTTTGTTTTGACAGTCCGTGGCCTGACAGTCCACGGACTGTCGTCTCTCGTTCCATCCGATCCTCGCCTCAACCCTCCACACACCTACAGTTCACCTCCGACTGCAGTCCGTCATCTTAAGGAAAACTGACAAGTGTGTGGCCAAGCTCCGTGGACTGTCAGATCATTATCTTCAGTTAAACTGTAAGTG
>KZ652690.1:76859-87451 GCA_001010745.2 Gerris buenoi
TCTTTACTCCGAGCAGTTATCAAAACTTCCGCATTAGCACTACTTTCTTAGTGAAAAGACAATTGAATTCCTCTACATGGCAGTGCGTTTTATTTATCTTTTCTTATAATGTAACCTCTTTTTAAGGTTTCTTTTTTTTAAATCTTAAGTTTGAACTAATATTTGTTATTATTATATTGATTATTGATTAATATTTAATGTTTTTTCATTGTCTGCTACCTCGGAAAAAATAGCATATGCTACACGACTGTGAAGTGTTTTTTTCTTTACCTTGGCATATTGCCAAGGTAATTGGCATATTGCCAATTACATTTCCTGTCTCGCTTCGCTCGACAGTAAATGTAATTGCCGCGGTAAAGACAAAAAACTCACTTCACAGCTTAGTAACATAATATACTATTATCTACTCTGATGATAGATTTATGGTAGATTAAAGATCTATAAACATTTTTCTAATTTAACTATGTAGATAGATGATAAATTTTACTTGATCTTGACACAAAAAAAATTGCATGCTAAATGTTTTTATTTGATAAAATGCAAGTTGTTTGCTGTTCTAGATTAATTTTGCTTTTGAATAATAAAATTTGATAATTCCAGAATGAATTTCCAGTGTGTATTTGCCAAGTCAGAAAATAGTTTTAAAATTAAACGTGTAGAGTGATTTGGGAAAGAGAATAGAGGGAGGAACAGACAAACATCATGTACTTGCACTGGATAAATTAGACCTAGTGGAACTTACTCGGACAGTGGGAGACTTGGCTAAACCTATGATCTCACTACTTTTTACGCGAGACTTGGCTTATTTTTTTACACTAGTGTTTTTGTTGGGATGTAATTTTTTTTTAAATACTATTTAAATTGTCTAATGATTCTTGGTGTATAGTTTTAGTAATACAATACTACTACATAAATAAATAAAATAAAATACTTGCATGTCAATAAATTAGTAACAAATATTAGGTAAAATAAATAATAAGTTGTTACATAAATTTAATTTTTTTTAATAATTATTTATCGTTAACTAATTCTGCAATTTATATTAAAATGTAAAATTATATGCTATGCATAGTCTTCACTCCCTCCTCACTAATGTGATCAAAAGGGGTTATAACATATCTATATATATAATATATGTGTCAAAGCAATAATTTCTTATAATGTTATCAGATGAAAAATATGCTATAGGGTAAGTAAGGCAAAGGTCCTAATGAGGTAAATGTCCGCACTGCTTTAAAAATGGGAGGGAAACTACTTTTTGATATGGGACTGGCAACACTCATTCCTTACGTTGAGGCTTTGCTCCTGTAAGGTTATCTTGATTTAGTTTGTACTGTAGCCAAGAAACACGTGGTAAGTTTATTTTTACTATGTTTTTATTAGCTTGCTTTCTTGTTTGTCTGTTTTTTTGTCCAGTTCAAATCTTGCAATCGATTTTTAACTAACATCCCGAGTAGCTAGACAATTGAATCTTTTAGAATAGCTCAGAACACGATGACAATGCATTATTTTAATACTTTTAGCTATATTTCAGCAGAAGTTTTCGTTTTCAGCAAATTTTGCAGTATGGGAAGTTTAGTGAATTATGACAGAACATTTAAAAACTTAATACATAAAAAAGTTTTTTTTATCTTTTAATTATTTTATGTTTCAATCTAACTTTAATAGAATTTTGGCAGTTTATTAATTATTACAAATCCATATTCGTATTTTTGATAAAGTTGTACCAAAATGGTGCAAAATTAGTGTAGAAATAGACTCTTGTTTTACCTTTCTATTATGTAAATTACCTTCGACAGGTTACTTTATTTATATTTAGTATTTCACTTTCTTGAATTATTAATTAATTAATACCACATGGAGTAAAAGTCTGTGGTGCGGACGTTTGCTAAGAAATGGATCAAACGTCCGCAAATCATAATTTTGGTATATGGTGCTTCAAAAATGTTAAGACATTTTTGGAGTAATGAGAGATGGGAGATTGTTAGATGTTGGCCTATTGGCCAAAAATCACTGGTAATTTGGAAATTTTAAATTGGAGCAAATGCTCAAAATTAGCCCTAAACCAAAAATTGCTGACCTTTGCCCCCACCTACCCTATATTCTATTCTATTAAAAGTTCAGAGATGATCTTTATACTAAGGTGGGATGCTTTGATTTTGTCTAAATTTCTCAACTTTGGATTTTTTTCTACTGCGGTAAATTTCGAAAAGAAGAAAAGCTGAAGCCCCTACAAGCCCCATAGCGAGTATGAAGAACGCTCCTTGGGTTTGCACGATGCCCAATTTCTTCGGAGTATGATGTTTAACTTTCGAGGACTGCGATATCTCAAGAGCTGTTTGGATCATTGGTGAAAGATGTGTGGTGGCCACATCGCCTTCCCAAAGATTTAGTAGTCCTCCGCTGAGGCAGCGATGTAGGTACTCGTCAAACTTTTCACTGTAAGGTCCTCCTTAAATTTAAAGTTTAGAGTTTAGATCAGTTTCAAAAAAATCTATTCATTTATATCTAGGCAATGACGTGGCTCTGTCACTGAAGTGAGCGTAATTCAACAAATTTTTAATATTAAAAAGATAGGTAATCATAAGTTGAATTAATTACAAGATAAAAAGAACTTTTACCTCCAGCAGGGAGAAAAAGTGAACTTTCCTCCGTAGTTTACAGGGAGGGAAGTTGCTCATTACACTCGGTCGGGTTAAACAGGGAGTAATGAGAAAGGAGGGAATCATTAACATTCTAAATTCTAATGTAGATCATTCTAAATGTAGATCTACTCATCCATATGATTATACATTAGTTGTCAATACCATTCAATACACGACTCAGCTCCCAGCTGATTCTCCCATTTAATTTTAGCATTGAAATTCAAATAATTACTATCTATCATTTAATCATAACATGATTAAACTTATTTGATCTAGTATTATTAATAGTATATAACTATTTTTTAAAATATAAAAATGTTTACTTTTTGTTTTATAAAATGCTTTAAAATTAAAATCTTATTCAATAATTTTTTTCTCCCTTCTGGAGGTAAAATCTTGTACGTACCACTGGAGTAAAAATCACTTGCACCCTCGCGATAACTCCCTCAGCTCCGCCTCGGGAGTGAACGTTATGGTTCCCTCGGCTTCGCCTCAGGAACCAACGTCATCGCTCAGGGTGCAATCACTTACTTTATTCCCTTGGTGCGTAAATAACTATTTCTCTATTTTAAACGTTTAGGTCCCCTTGTATAGTTTTATCTATCTTTAACACTTCATAGATAGCGGTGTCGGTGTTGGTTTTACAAAAAAAGAAGAAAACTTAAGTTCTAGAATGCATTGCTCTCTTTCATTTTTTGACGAATTTATTATTTCAGGATTATGAAACGGTTATTGGAAATTTAATTGAAAAAAAAAAAAAAATATATATATATTTCTACGCAAGGCAACCAAATTTATTCAAATAAAAATAAATGTTTGTTTTGATTTGCTGGTCTTTAAATAGATTGCGAACTCTTAGATAGATAACGCTGTCAAACGAACATAGCCTGAGCATTTGTAAACGGAAAATGTATACTAAATTTCAACATTCACTCTATAGTTATCGTCGGGTACATAAAGTTTACTGACAGACAGACAGACAGAGAGGATGCATATTTTGTTGAATGTAAGAGCTCGCCTTCGCTCATTTTAATTGAACGGCTAATCTGCAGTTATCCATACAGTCGAGAATCGCTTGGCGGCACAATTTTCCTTGATATATACCCTTAAGAGATTATATCCCTTGGTCAAAAGAGTTAATTTTACTACGTTTTTATAGCTTGCTTTCTTGTTTGTTTGTTTGTCCAGTACAAATCTTGCAATCGATTTTTAACTGACGTCCCGAGTAGCTAGACATTTGAAACTTTTAGAATAGCTCAGACCACGATGACATAATGCATTATTTTACTACTTTTAGCCATCTTTCAGCAGAATTTAATTCATTTTCAGCAAATTTTGCTTTATGGAAAGTAAGTTCGGAAAAAAACCACCAGTTATTTTATTTGTTTTGACCTGTCCCATATTTACAATCTTCATTTTGAAAGGTTTCAAATTTATGTCAGAAAATTTATTAAATGTATACAATAAGTTCTTTTTATCGTACAATTATTTAAGATTTATAGGTACATTTGAAAGATTATATCTATATTACTAATACATTTTAGAGATGATAATATCCCTTTGTCTAACAGTGCATTCGATTGAGCGCCCCCAATTTTTTAACCTCTTTTCCTATGTGGCTGGATAACTGCAGTTTTACCCCCAATGAACATATTAATTGTACAGTACATGTGCACATGAACATTTATATAATGAACATGCTGGTTTACCTTTTCTCAATACAGTGATAAGAGAAGTGAAATAAAGACCTTCTTTCATTACGTGATGTTCAAATATCATATCAGCGCTCAGATGATTTTGATAAGTCACATGTCCTAAAAAAAATTAATNTTACCCCAAAAAGTATAAAAATGGGGTAAACCCTTACCCCCAGTCCCAAATTTTATAGGCAATTTACCTGGCGACCCCTTGAGACAGTCGGCTCGGTCGGCCTGCGGCCTCCCTCGCGGAGAGGAGAAAGCGCGCAAAGCGTGCGTACCGATTTTAATTTAATAGACTAGTTTACTTTTTTTTTAAGAAAAGTATTTTTTATTAATATAACGAACCAGTTATCTCGACATGCTCATTTCTCTCTATAGATGGAAGAAAAGATCTTCTTTAAATTTTCTTTTCCCCAGTTAAGATGTTAATTTACAAAAAATTTCAAAGTCAATAATGTAAACAAACGGTGGGTAACAAAGTAAAATCTTGCCACATCCTAGCTTCTTTAGTTGGTTACCCACATTAGGGTGGGTAACTAAGTAAATTAGTACCGAATTTTCTATATCGGGATACGGTTAGATCTCGGACAAAAGGCACAATTAAATCTTCATGGAGAGTTAGGTTAGAAACATAAAAAGAAGCATTGGTTATTTTTCTAAGGATTTTTGACTGCAGGATTTGGAAACGACGGGAATTGGAAGGCTTGGTGCTGCCCCACACTTCTAGACCGTAGGTTCAAGCTGGTTGTATTGAAGGCGGCGGACTTAATTTTGATATTCTACAAATAACTGAGTCGGAGCTAAAAACTTTTTGATATCGGTTTATAATATATTATTTTTTTCATTTAACACAACATTTACATTATATTTTTTCTCCTTTCCGACATTTGTTTACATTTTTCACATTAAATTTTTACATGACAGGTTTTCCAAAAAAATAATAAATAAACTAATATCGCTTTCGCGACACTGGTTTTAGAACTACGTTATAAATACGAAGCTTGTTATTAAGAGAAATCTTAGACCTACGATCAAGAAGACTGAGCAGTAACTTGTATCGTCGTGTGATGTCAGTACGATTTGTTTTAGTGTGTAGTTGCCATGTTAATCGTCGGTCAAGGAAGAGGCCAAGGTATCGGACGGAGTCGGATTGAGGAATGGGAACTTGATTAAGGGTGACTGGAGGGCAAGTTTTATGACGAAAAACTTGCCCTCCAGTCACCCTTAATCAAGTTCCCATATTCCTCAATCCGACTCCGTCCGATACCTTTATGGCAATTTAAAAATAATTTTCAAGTGTTTTTTCTGGTAGATTAAGAATATTTGTTTTTACTCAAAAAATGTTGCCTCGAATGCGCGAGTTCTTAATGCATCGCATAAAAGTAACACTGATGAACTCTTTAATTTAGAGCAAGCTAATATAAAGCAATTAACACTGCAGGAAAACCCTTTAAATTAATAAGATTATGTAAAACAATTAACACTAATATAGAAGGATCTTTAGCCAATGAAAGAGTAGGATAATATATAGAAAACAACACAACTGAAGGGTACACGGTAAAAGGATGAGAGTCACATTTTTGTAGAAATTGAGTTAGCAACGCCATCTTGTAGCTCAAGGCATGTACTAACAGTCCTACAAACCTCATTTTAAAAAAAACTATTAAAACCTACCTAAAAGTGTGTTTAAAAATATGGTGTACAGGGGAAAAAAGATGAGAGCCCACTAGTATGTTCCCCTACCTTGGACTCGCTTCTCAAAGCTACCATACAAATCAAAATGCCCTTTTCTTACAAGACCTATTTGGTGCTTCAAAATAAATTCAGAATCAACACAGTATATTTTTACTGCAATACGTTAAATGGTCGTTACTCTTTTTGTGTTAATTTTAATGTTCTTGAATTTTTCTTTTTTTATTCCTTTTTTTTAATGTTTATTTTTTTTAAAAATAAATAATTAAATGTCAAATAACTATAACAATATTATTATGAAACAATCTTTTAATGAGAGAATAAAAAACAAGAAATAAAATAATCAGAAGAATAAATAAAAAAAAAAGAAGATTTTTCCAGTTTCAATAGACTATTTAAACAAAAATTCCTGGGGAAAAAAGATGTGAGTCCAATGAATTTTAGCTATGTTTGATAATAACTGCTGTCAATTAAAAAAATAAGGCCTTTTTCTCAAATTAAATATGATTAAGAATGATTATAATAATAATTTATTTACTTAAAATAATTATAACACCACAAATAGCTTTTCCAGGAGTCTGTAAACTTTGTTTTCCATTTTTCTCGAAATACAAAAAAGTGACTCTCATCCTTTTTCCCGTGTACCCTTCAACTGTAAGACTCTATAACAATAAGTAATGCTGATTGAAGGCTCTTTAACTAAAATAAAGCGTCTAAAACCACCATAAAAGCAAGAAACCTCTAAATCATTAAGTAAGCTAATATAATGCTAAGTTATTAGCATAACTAAAAAAAACTCTAAAATAAGGAGAAACTCATAAAGCTAAACAATTTTATTTTCTTATCTATCTATATTATTAAAAACGTTTTGAAAACAAACAAGTTCAGTGAGACTGATATACAGGGTGATCCAAAAGTTCGGCAACGGCTTAATTATAATAATTATATTTGAGATATCAAACTGCGGTTTGTTGCTATCTTCATCATACATAAAAAACTACCTTTTTTGGTGGGTACCCATTTTCCCGCCATTTTGGTTGCCGCCATATTGGATTCAACTTTAAAATTTCAAATTGGAACCCCTATACTGTGATCTGTGATACATATTTAGAAAGGCCTTGTAGAAAGAAAACCTTTGCCGCAAACCAGAGCTTTTTATCTTTCGCCGTTTTAAAATGGCGGCCAGTTGAAATTACAAAATTGTCCTTTTTTACGTTTTAATTACGGTCAAAGTAAAGGTTTTAGGGGGAAAAATGCAAGAGTAAATTTGTCTTATTTTAGGGTAAAAAATAAAAGTTTAACACTACTTTTTTCCAAATTTTTATTTTTATTTGGTTGCTATAGCAATGCACGTAGTCATTTTACTCCCAACCAAAAATGTAACGTAAATATTTTTTTAAACCAATTTTGAATTTTTGAGCTTTAAATAGGATATTTTTTTCTCTTAATTTTTTTTTCTCTTGAAGCCTTATTTTAGCAGCTATCAAGCGTTGAAAATGTCAATTTTGTAATTTCAACAGGCCGGCATTTTGAAACGGCAAAAGATAAAAAGCTCTGGTTTGCGGCAAAGGTTTTCTATCTTCAAGGCCTTTCTAAATATGTATCACAGTATAGGGGTTCCAATTTGAAATTTTAAAGTTGAATCCAACATGGCGGCAACCAAAATGGAGGGGAAATGGGTACCCACCAAAAAAGGTAGTTTTTTATGCATGATGAAGATAGCAACAAACCGCTGTTTGATATCTCAAATATTAATGGAAAAAAATTAAACCGTTTCCGAACTTTTGGATCACCCTGTACATATATTTAACTGTTTATAAGAGTGCGATAGGAGATAAGAGGGGTTAGGAGGAGGTTCTCGGGGGGAGAAAAGGGAGGTTCTCATAGTAAATAGACGCGTTGAGCGGAATGACAGGTGGAACTATGAACTGTGACGTCATTCCCGAGGCAATAAACAAAAACAAGGGACGGTTGGCGTAGTGTAAAATAAAGAAAGCGCATTGTTTGTTTACATGCCTTAATCAAAAAGTGACAGCTTTCAATACACATCAAATCTAAAATATAATGTTAATAAATTGTCGGCTACTATTTTGATAAGGTATTAAATCTATTTGGGGGAGGTTACAGTACCTATATAGTGTGTGTACCGTACTACCGAATTCTACATTAATGCAAATAGTCAAAAATAGTTTCAGAGTTTGTTTTTAGTTGCAAAGGGTAGATTAGTGCTCAATATATAAGTGAAAGTGTTTCGAGAGCAGGAATTCTCCTAGATCGCCCAATATACGACAAGTAAGTCATAGCATAGCAAGATTCACATTCGTGATAATATCACTAATAATTGTTTTATACCTTGATATAACAACATCGGCAACGAAAATTATTTAACAGATCTGATAAATTAAGAACAGTATACCGGCATGCAACGTTAAAATTTGGATATTTTAGATGAACATATATATGTCAGATAGATCTATTTAATAACTTGACTGTTAATTTTAGTTTTATTCGTTTGAGTATTTATTTGACTTTTTCTTGTTATTCTTTTGCCATCTTGATTATTTTAAATTTGATAAAATTGGTTGCCTTCCTGTAATTTTTTAACACACACTGTTAATTTTAGTTTTATTCGATTGAGTATTTCTTTGACTGTTTCTTGTTATTCTTTGGCCATCTTGATTATTTTAAATTTTTTAAAATTGGTTGCCTACCTGTGTTTTTTATGTTTGTTAGTTTTAATTATCATGTAGATTGTGCTTAGCTCGATATTTTCTTGTTTGTTCTTAGGCACTGATGATGGCCTTTTGAAGGCTGAAAGCTGCTTTGGCAATAAAAAATCTTTTTAAATTTACGTGGAGAGACTGTCTGTGTTATTCTTTCTATATATATGTCAGGTTATTTTACTAAAGAAAATTATAGAAGTATCTAAGAGTTCGTCTAAGATATAAGAGAAGATTCAAAGGAGACATCTCGTTATTTCATCAGTAGGTTGGTCAAGTGGTCAAAGTGTTGGCTCTGTGATCAAGGTATCAATGGGACACGGGTTCGATGCCTGCAAAAGCCACAGTCATTTCTTTCTCTCTTCACAGACTTTATGATTTATGTTAAATACTAACTTACTGGTTATAATAATTTATTATTTTACTACTCCATTAACCAGCGATAAAGCCTTCATATATTTAATTATAATAATTAAATTTAACTTGAGTTTTATTAATAAGTAAGTACTAAAATTAAAACGAAGTTACATTGTAAGCTGTTATAGTGCATATCATGTTCCAAGTTTTTAATTAGTATCATAAGGAAAAGTTCGTAAATTTTGAAATTTTATGTGGAAAGCAATTGTTTATAATTTATATAGTAAAAAAAAGAAACGTATCGCTGAAAAATTTTGTTATTATCTTGAAAAATTTCAAAGAAGCCATAAGGATATTAAAATAACCTATACATCCGAATCTCTATAAATTATATAAAACCGCTGCAAGAATGGGTGAAAATAATGAAACAATTACGGACTCGTTAAAACTTGATGATTCTGAAAAGTATGGAGAAAGTTGATCAAATTTTACAAAAAGTTGACAAACTCGAAACCAAGATCAACGATTTCGACGATAAATTTTCGGAAGAAATTTCTGATCTGAAGAAAGAAAATAGTGAGCTAAGATCAAGAATTATTAGAATAGAGAAAAAACTAAATGATTGTAATATAATTTGGTACGGCTTAAAAGAAACAGATCAAGAGAACATTACGTTAACAGATAAAGAAAAATTAACGAGTATTGTGAAACTTGCCATGAAGATAGATCTGAAACAGGAAGATATTGAAGAAGTTTTTAGACTAGGAAGGCCAGCAGAAGGTAAAATAAGACCCATAAAAATGACTTTGGCCGATGCAAAACTTAAAAAAGCCATTTATCAAAAAAGATCGCTTCTTAAAACAATTGCCAATCTATGTTAGCGAAGATTTCCCAAAAGAGATTAGAGATAAAAGGAAAGAAATAAGAGAAAAGACGAAGCTGGTTCCAAATCAAGTTCAAAGAAAAAACACACCTGGAAGTTCTAAAAACGATAAAAAAAAGAGACACAACATCACCTGATATGAAGGAAGTAAGGAAACAAAACCCAGAAAAAAAGATGAGTCTAATAGATTACTGGCAGCTAACAAAAGTCGACAAAGGAAAGATGTAACCCCCAGTTCATAGCAATCAATAGAAACAGGTAACAACGATCAAATTAACACAAATAATAAAGAAACAATCAAAAGTACCCCAGCACAGCTGGTCACTGAGGGGACTTTCGACCCAAACCCTTCTCGAAAAGATCAAAAATATCAATAGCAACTATTAATTGCCAGACTCTTTTGGGCGAAGCTAGATATTATATGGAATTAGATTAGGACGCGAGTGGCGATTGACAGGGAGTTATGGAATTCCCAGAAGGAGGCCTATGCCCAGAAATGGGCCTAGTTCGTAACAGTCGACGGATTAAACTAAAAATAAGAAAAAATAAAATAAAATAAAAGTTAATTAATTAATAAAAATAACAAAAATTAAGT
>KZ652690.1:114932-130758 GCA_001010745.2 Gerris buenoi
CCCCCCCCCCCAAATGTTTGAGAAGGTAAAAAAAAGAGAGTTAGTAGTAAAAAAGGGAAGTATAAACAAGTGGAAAACATGCGATGTGTATGAAGAAGACAGACAGGAAAACGAAGAAGAAAGTAGGAAAAGCCGATGTGGAGAATACACAGGTTGATTCGTGCTTAGATCCGCTTGAGACATGGCTTCAACCATACGGGTCGTATTGTCAGCTGCCGCCGGCTCAGGTACGCTTTCCACTTTACCATGAACCATCGATTAACGCCTAAAACTCTACAACAAAGAAAAACTTGTGTACAACCATTTTAATCCGATCAGATCCATTAAAAGAAAACAACCATGGACTAGATCAAACACTACTCGATTGAGCCCCCTCTTTTGACTTCGTCTCTTAAAAAAAAAAAAACTTTTTTTTAGTACTATATCGATTGCGTTAAAAACTAAAGTTGTTTAGAATGTTGACTTGATCTCAAGCCCTCAGCTTTAAACAAGCTTTAGTCTTGTCTTGGTGTATCTCTTCATGTATACTCGTATCACTCCGCGAACAATATTAACAAAAAAAACCATTATGTCTTTTGAATTTGTGAAAATGTGACAAATCAGCATACAAAAAAATCTCTTTTTATTAATCATCATTTTTTAAATTCTGAGGTTTTATGTTATCTTTTTTTTTTTTTTAATTTGATTAATAAACCATCATTATGCTGAGAAAACACCAACACATTTTACTTTAAATGGGTAATAAAAAATATTTATTAAATATACTTTTTATTATCACTTGAGAATAAAAAAAATTATAGAACTTTTTTATTACAGTTTTTAAATTTAAATGAAATTGTTTATGATCAATTTTTTATTTTATTTTCTTTTATAAAGAGAAAGTAATTTGGTGCTATGAAAACACGATTTTTAGATTTTTATGGATTTACACGTTTTGTCTAAAAAAGTGGTTTTTAACAAATATCTGTCTGTGGTCTGTGGTCTGTCCGGTGTCTGCAGACGCCTGGAGCCTATAAGCTACTGGGCCAAGACGAAATCTAGAAATTAAGTTTTGCTCCAAATTTGGAATATCTAATATTTTTTCAATCATTAATTATTTATCCGTCGATTTTGATTAAAAAAATCTAAAATGTAGTCTATTTAAACACGAACGTATCGGGATTTCCGGGAAAAATCTAGTTCCTAAGAAAGTAGCTTAAAACGTGGACAGAGAGAGGCCGGGTTCGATTCTCCACTGAGAAGAAGTTATTTTTATCATAAATTTTGATGAAATGTTCAATAGCAATTAAATGTACCTACGAAAACTAAACACTGGGTAATTATGAACTCGTATATAAGAAAGTTTATCTGAGTTGTGTCGGATCGAATTTTTTTTAACCCATTTTCCGACTAAAGGTAAAAACACACGGGATAGAAAACTAGCGTATAGTTTCTACTATAGTTATAGAAAACTAGCATTCATGCCCACATGAACTCTAGTTTTTGTCAGCTATATGTATAATGTACTATACTATAGTCGAATTATACGCTATACATTCAGAAATATTACTATACAGAGGGGCCACACGAGAAGTATCAAAACTATACGTGTTGTTGTGTAGTTTTGATACCTTCTCGTGTGACCCCTCTGTATAGTAATATTTCTGTATGTATAGCGTATAATTCGACTATAGTATAGTAAATTATACATATAGCTGACAAAAACTAGAGCTCATGTGGGCATGAATGCTAGTTTTCTATAAATATAGTAAAAACTATACGCTAGTTTTCTATCCAGTGTGTTTTCACCTTAAGAATCCGTGGGGACATATTCGTTATATAGAGATTTTTGTTGTACAGAAGTTCGTTAGGAAGGTCCGACTGCCTAGTAATGAAATTTATACTCCATAATAAATCAAATGTCTGAAACTGAATTTTTTATTAGAATTTTTGTTTTATGCCATTTAATTTTTTTACATGCCATTTGGTAGGTACAATGTACGTAAGCCCTCCACGTTTCACTGCTCCATAGATAAATATTATCACCATTTATATATAATCGAGAAGTATCTTGACGTCGGCGACGACAACGAACCTCGTAGGTAACTACATTTATTGCAATAAATTCATACATATTTTTTATTTGCTGGTCTTCAAATTGATATAGTAACTTATCTAAATAGATATATTAATTAATATTACTTTTTGTTATAAATATAAAAGTAAGCCCTTTGCTACGGGCTTAACAGCTTGTCTAATATAATAACTTTCGATAGTAAGTATTTGTTTAAAAACTTTGACAACATCTTGACAAGTAACATAGGTGTGTTCAATTTATAAATATTATCATTTCTCACGATAAACCATAAATTTAAATTCTTCTCCTTTTTCCGGGGGGAAAGAATGGGGGAAGTGTCACAAAAAGGGAGTTTTGTCTCACTTATATCAATAAAAGTATAAATATATAACTTGAAAGTTTGAAGTAGTAAAGTTTGTTTTACTTTTATTTGGAATTCTAATGTATTGCCTCAACTTGTTTCTAGTGCTTTACTTCTTACTTGATACCATTCTAAGCTCACACGGACTTTGTCTTTCAGGAAAGCAGTAATTCTATTTTTTTTTCTTTTTTTTACAAAAAACTTTAACTGTGAATATATTTTTTCTTTTTCTCTCCTCTTCTTCAACATGTCGTGCTATGAAGAGATTTCGAAGTGAAAAGAGCTGGAACTACCTCAAGTTAGTCTAGCTAGGTAAGGGTTACGGTGAAGATCTATCAGTTATTAATAGTAGTGTTAACAAAATATAGGTATAACGTTACTCTTCAAATTATCTTATTAAATCGTATGATTACTTAGTAATCTGGACATTTAAAAAGTATTATAATTTATTTATATCAAATTTTAAATTAGGTATTCAGTCAGTCTGTTAGATAATTCTATAATTAAATCAATTAACCGTAAAGTACAATGAACTGGTGTTTGAAATATTTCCCTTTATACCGCTAATATTTTTATTAACTTTATTGTTATTTTCGACGTACAAATATAATGGATTTTGCTTCCGAGCTTACCAAAGGTTGTGTTCGTATTTGAAGAACAAATTTTTTTTTTGTCTCCGAAATCAAAATATCCAAGACAGAAATCAGTTCCAGACGTCGGGGAATAATTTTTGTGTACTATTTATGTTTACCAGTCTTTCGGTCATTCTTTAAAATTTTTAATTACATCTATCAATTAACTCCGGCATTATTTAAAAATACTCCATATTGGTTTTAACCTTTTTCGCGCATTTGTTATTTGCACAAACATCCATTTATTTACTCCAATATCTTCAAATCTTCCAATATCTTCAATATCTTCCATTTATTTACTCCAATATCTTCAATATCTTCCATTTATTTACTCCAATATCTTCAAAAGTACTCATCTGATTTGATTTTTAAGAAATTCTGATGGTTTGTTGAAAGTAACCCATAGATAGCCCCATATTAATCTCAATCTCCAGCGAACATTACATCTTTCTAAATTGATACTTTTATTCCTGTACATATTTAAAAGAAGAATTTGAAAGATATAGAGAGGGGATGGGGTACATAAATTAAACAATTATGGTTGTGTGCCTGTAGAAAAAAGCTTTATTGCAATTATTAAAATGTGACTTACAATTATTCAGCTTTAAAATTAATCACAAACTTTTATATTAATAATCCACATTCTCTATCTTTGTTTGCTGTTAGCTCAAAAAATAGATTTCCCCCGTACATATAAAAAGTACATAAACTGTTCGTTTGATGTTCAAATGCAATCTCTCGGAAGCAATTACTTAAACTGTTTATTTGAGATTTAAATGTATTCCCCCGGAAAAATTACTTAAACTGTTTATTTGANTTTAATGTTATTAATGCAATCCCCCGGAAAAATTAATTTAATTTTTATTTAATGTTATTAATGCAATCCCCCGGAAAAATTAATTTAATTTTTATTTAATGTTATTAATGCAATCCCCCGGAAAAATTAATTTAATTTTTATTTAATGTTATTAATGCAATCCCCCGGAAAAATTAATTTAATTTTTATTTAATGTTATTAATGCAATCCCCCGGAAAAATTAATTTAATTTTTATTTAATGTTATTAATGCAATCCCCCGGAAAAATTAATTTAATTTTTATTTAATGTTATTAATGCAATCCCCCGGAAAAATTAATTTAATTTTTATTTAATGTTATTAATGCAATCCCCCGGAAAAATTAATTTAATTTTTATTTAATGTTATTAATGCAATCCCCCGGAAAAATTAATTTAATTTTTATTTAATGTTATTAATGCAATCCCCCGGAAAAATTAATTTAATTTTTATTTAATGTTATTAATGCAATCCCCCGGAAAAATTAATTTAATTTTTATTTAATGTTATTAATGCAATCCCCCGGAAAAATTAATTTAATTTTTATTTAATGTTATTAATGCAATCCCCCGGAAAAATTAATTTAATTTTTATTTAATGTTATTAATGCAATCCCCCGGAAAAATTAATTTAATTTTTATTTAATGTTATTAATGCAATCCCCCGGAAAAATTAATTTAATTTTTATTTAATGTTATTAATGCAATCCCCCGGAAAAATTTCTTGGATTGTTTATTTGATGTTTAAATGCAATTTCCCGGAATAAATACTTAAATTGTTTATTTGATGTTTTACAATACTTTACCTCTGACTAACGGAAATGGAAATAAGAGTACAGCAGCGATTTCATTTTTCGGATGATAGGATCTCATTCTATTGCGGCGTTTATTTAATTTTAAGACATAGATTCAATCAATAAGTTACACTAAAAAGTTACACTTTGTATGAATTAAAACAGAAATACTTTGCTACATAATATGTCAAACAAAAATTTAGGTTGTTGTACGCGAACGCCTCTGGGGCTAAAAAAAAAAAACGCTATATAAAATAATCTTAACCGATTTGCTACAAGATTAAATTTTATGATTTTTATAAGATCGCGTACCATTGCTCATAAAAAAACACTTATTGTTCCAAAAGTCTGAAACAAAATGTTTGGATTCCTGAAAAACAAGATTGCGGTTTAGTATTCTCACTTTTCATCTTAAAAAAAATAAAATAAAATAAAACAAAACTTTACCTTGAGGAAGAACGGTTAATATTTCAGACATGCGGTTTATATTGCGTTTTTTTTTAAGCTCTTGCGGCGTAGAACTTCATTTGTTCACATAAATATCGTCAGTCACCCTATATAAACAATAAAAACGATTAGAATATGTTCATATGCTGACGTATGTGCCTAAATACACATTTGAACTCATCATCATCGTATTTAATGCGGAAAAAAAAAAAAAAAAAAAATACCAGAAGAACTAAAATTTATGTTTATATTTCAAAGCGTAGCGAAATTTCTAAAAAGAGAGAAACAATTCCATCCAGATAAAGTGTAACCTTAGTGCGACTTTATGAGTTTTTAACACGCTTAACCCCCCCCCCCCAAATAAAAACGAACTAAATTTTCTTCTTTTTTTCGGAAGATATTTATGCCGTATGGAAATGATTATTTGTAATCCAACCTTGGATAGATTCTGGATTTTTCACTACTCTTAAATAATTTTTGTTTGTTTTGTGTCCTATTTGTATCCACAATAGGATTTTTCCTAGGAGATAAATAACTGTCAAGATAATATATGATGTAGTAGTTTGGTTTTGTGCTATCCGTGTTGGGGAAGCGTCAGGCTTTATTTACAGCCGTTGAAGTTATTGTGTTGCGGCGGAGTTGCTATTGGGAGGTTTTTCAGTTGCTTTGGATCCCTACAGACAGACTGAACAATGTGGAAAATAGCTTTGAAAAGTGCTGTACAAGGTCAGTTATTATCTAATCTAAAACGAAGTTAGTTTTTCCCTAATATATTTTATTTGTTCCGTATTACTCATTGCCACCCTCGAAAATAAACGAATTTGACTTCATAACACCTTTAGCTTTTCAACAGTGAGCTTTATTTTTTCAAAATTCAATTTTCTTATCATAGTTTATAAACGTTTATTAAAATTTTTTTTAACTTATAGTTTCCGAAATTTAATTAATTTTATTTTTACTCTCAAAATAAAAATATTTAATTAATGATTAGTATCAATAACATTAATTTATTTAATTAAAGATAATATTTTCATAGAGCTTAGTTCACAAATCATTTTTCGCACAGTGAATTAATTTATTTTTAATTAAAAAAAAAATACAATAGAATAATTAATATTACTTAATTAAATTGAAAATTTATTAGTATCAATCAACATTAATTAATTAAACTAAAGATAATAATATTCTTATAACGCTTAAAGTATTTTTTGAACAATAAATTAATTTATTTTTAATTAAAAAAATAAAATAGAATCATTAATATTATTTAAATATTTGTCGATTTCACTAATGGTAGTTAACATATTTAATTATTCTACTAAATTTGGAAAAGAAAATAATTTAGAAGACACGGTTCTAAAATAGGTAACATTTTGAATAGTTATAAATTTTTATTTTATTATTATAATTTTTCATTTTTATTTCACTTATATTATATTTTTTTAATCCTTTATATTAACTTCACTTTTGATTATTTGTTTGTTTATGGCTGAAGTCAAAATCTTAGGAAGGCTAGTTAACCCTCTTCCAGTCATTTAATCAAACTGAAATTTGGCACTTAGACTCTTTAGCAATACAAAAACATTCTAACAAATTAATTAATCAAAATATATAATACTTAGAATTCATTAATAAATTTAAAAAAATAATTAATTAAAACTAAATTCAATCAATATTATCATTATTTTTGTTTTTAATTAAAATTAACACATTTCATTAACAACATTTCATATTTACCCTCACTCCACCAAAGTGAATAAGTATAAAGAATTTATAATAAAAGGCTTTGTTTTTATAGCAAAGTGTATTATAAAGAATTTATATTAAAAACTTTTGTTTTCATAGGTTGGTAGTATAACTAATAATTACTAATTATGAATTATTTTTTTGTCCCATTAATTATTCTCTTTTGATTTTATAAATAAAATTCTATTTGATGGATCTCATTTTTATTTAGTTTCTATTTTTTAACATTTGAGTTATTTTATTATGAAAATTCACAACCAGCGGCTGATTTAGAAGAATAGACTTTTAAAATTTATGTAATAATATAGAGAGTTGAAATGTATGCCAATTTTTCTTCGAAATCGGCTGATTTTAGCTTCATGAGCCCGTGACGACAGAAAAATATTTTCTTAAAAATCCCTTTTTTTTTACTCAGGAGGTCATAAAACGTGTAACTTAATCAAAATCTCTAAACCGAATTTTTTGTGAGTACTTTCTCACTACAAGAAAGTAAAGTAACCTTTGTACTTACATAATGTGAATGAAAAAAATTAAAAATGAATTTTTACAAAATAACAAAACACATGATTTTATTTGTTGAACTTTTACGCTGGTGTGATACAGTTAACCGCTACTTTAAGATAAAGCCGCATACAAAGACAAAGTTATAATTGTTTTTCAATAAAATGAAGCATGCGCCAAATACATGCTCTTTTCAACTGATTTTTTTAATATTTGTTTGTCATTTATGGTTCTTCATAAGTGTTTAGTTTTTAATCATAATGCGAGTGTATAGTTTATTTCTATTAAATGTTTATATATTTACCTATTGACCAAACAAAGTGAGGTTTCTGTTGAGTCTCGATCGTTCTGAAATTTTTTTATCGTTAATTTTTGTGTGTTAAATTCTGTCTGTCTGTAAATTTATTTCGCAAAGACGAACAAACGCGTTGTTCGATTATATTCAAATTCGGCATGAATGGTCCTTTAATTAATTAAAATCGATATACATGGTATATATTGTACGACAGACACGGAGCAAATTTCGTGGAGTGTAGGAAGCTCGCTAATAACTTTTATTCAAAATCATACACATAAAAAAAAAAAAAGAAAAAAAAAAAACTTTTAGAAACTCTATTTTGGGATACACTATATAAATTAATTTGAACGCTAAAAGTTTATTTTCTGCAATTTTAATAAAAATAAATAAATAAATATTATTGTTTGTAATATGTAGATATAGTAAACTAATTAATAACGATATAAATACATAGAATGACTTCTAAATATGTATATGAATACACATAAAATTACTTAAAATAAAGTGTAAATGATGTCTAATTGTTTGCAATATGAGTTTTAGAATTCCAATTGAAAAAAAACATGGTAAGATTTTTTTTTTTTTTTTTTTTAAATTTTATTATGTTTACTATAGTGGAAAAGTTTTTTTGTTTTTTTTTTGAGTTTTCAAATAAATTATCTGTTTTGGGTGTTTTAAAGACCTCCTGACTGGTTTTTAGCATGACGTCTGCGTGTGTCTGTATGTGTATTATTATCGTAGTGCCCAAGGTATTTAACTTAAAGAGTTGAAACTTGGCAGAAAAAGCGGTCCTTTCTTTTTGTTGTGCCACCCGGAAAATCAACATTTTCCGCCATCTTAAACCAAGATAGATTTTAAAAAATCAATATTTAAAAAAATTGTAAATTCGAAATGTGGTTGGATCGAGTTGAACTTTGGCACGAATGTCTCTCCCTGTATGACAAACAAATCCACCAAATTTAATTTTGGTATTGGCTGCCGTTTTGAAGTTATCAATTTCTGAATTTTGAAACTTTGACGGTTATATAATACCTAATGTATAAAATATACCTTACGTATATACCTAATGTATATACGTTTTTGGTATATAGCATATCGTTGGAACAGGTAAAAAATAAGGAATAAATATAAAAAAAACGATAAAATTTCAATAATTAGTTCAAAAGTTATGTCAAATTAATTGGTGCGATACTTTTGTTAAACGTCAAAGTTTATTTACTTTTTTGTCAAAATACCGCTAAATTAAAGAAATGAATAATGTAGCTCTAAACTTTTTTTTGAAAAATAAACAAAAAATAATAATAAATCAGTTAGTTCAAAATGGTCACTCATCCAAGTACTGACCACGTCCAATGCTGCTTTCTCCTGCTGCTTCGCAGGAGAAGCCATTTTAGTGGCTTCCGGAGTTAGGAGAAGTTCCGAGGTATCCCGTACCCAAATTTTTTACATTAAAATGTATAACCCTTTATAGATTATTTAGTATAGCTTATAATAAAATTAAATTTTATTTATTTGCATATGTTCACAGATCGTATCCTCTATGCGAGGCACCAGAAATCGCAGAAAGCGGTGGTGGTCGGGGGTACACCTATCTCTCGAGACGCCGCCATGGTAATTCAACATTATTATTACATTTGTAGGTGTCGGCGCCACTGGTGCTGCTATCTCTCCTATATTAAAAAAAAGAACTATTATTAGCCCAACCACTATATTTTACTACGTTTTTATTAACTTGGGTTCTTGTTTGTTTGTTTGTTTGTTTGTCCGGTACAAATCTTGCAATAGAATTTTAACTAACATCCCGAGTAGCTAGACATTTGAAATTTTCAGAACAGCTCAGAACACGATGACAATGCATTATGTTAATACTTTTAGTCATTTTTCAGCAGAATTTAATTCGTCTTCAGCAAGTTTGCTGTATGGAAGGTTAGTTCGGAAAAAATCCGCAAGTTATTTTATTTGTTTTGATATGTCCCATATTTACAATCTTCGTTTTGACAGGTTTTAAATTTATGACAGAAAATTTCAAAACGTAGTATATAAAAAGATCTTTTTATCTGGCAATTATTACTGAATTGTAACCAAATACACCTCCACAGAGTATAGTTGTCTGAGACGCTTGTCTAAAAACTTAGGAGGTTGCCAGTTCGAGACCCATCTAGGTCGCAATATTTTTACAGATATGTATACATGGAAATTAGTTCCTCTTTTTCCTGGACCCTTAGTGACCTTTTTCCTGGACCCTTAGTGACGCCACTGTCTATTTTAAACATTAAGGGGCAGGTTTTCCTCCACTCTAACCTTAGAAATATGTACTCGTACAAGAGTGAAGTTGTATATCTTCAAATATTTATTATCACTGAAGATTTTCTTGATGTTATTTAGATTAGTTATTTGTTGATTATTCAGTATAATGATTATATTTATTTAGACTTACAAATAAAACAAAATTTATGTATATATAAAATTTAAATTTTATTGGAATAAATGTGGTTGCCATGACGATGATCTTTAAACAAAGTCAGAAATCCTAAGCAAGCAGATGCTAATTTAGCGTTTACATTTTTATTTAA
This sequence comes from Gerris buenoi, assembly GCA_001010745.2. Taxonomy (NCBI): domain Eukaryota; kingdom Metazoa; phylum Arthropoda; class Insecta; order Hemiptera; family Gerridae; genus Gerris; species Gerris buenoi. Next base: position 125,175 of record KZ652690.1, read on the forward strand.
TTTTTAACTTAAGTTTAAATTTTCCAAATTATTTTTTGAACCAATACCACCGGCGAGTAAGAGAGGTTGAATTCTAATCTATTCAAATCTTCCCCTACTTAAACACACGCCATCGATCATCATCATTTCTAAGTTTGTCATTTGTATCAGAATATATCAGAATTTTGTGACTACTATAAATAAAAATTCGTTCTCCAAAGTGAACACAATGTTCCCGTTACCTTCGGTAAGCTCGGAAGCAATATGAAATAAATAATAAATATTAGTTTGTTTTCTAATAAAATAACTTCAAACTAACATTTAGATGCTCAAAATATATACAGCATAAACACGAAAATTGGTAGTTGTCCGTGTTTTACACGTTTTAAAGCTTGATTTGTCTGTCAAGGACAAATCTTGTAATCTATATTTGACCCACTTCCTGATTACCTCGGAAGTTGAAACTTTTACAAGTTATGTATTTCCGATGACAATACAACAATCAGTCATTAGTTTGACAAAATCATTTGTACATAAAATAAATTTCCTTATAAATAAATTTATAAGGAGAAATTAATGGGTAAAATTCGAAAAAAATGTTAATAACTTGATGCGTAGGCTTCCGCGGGTAGACTCGTAATAAACAGCTTGGTTTTCCGGTGGAATCCGCGTCTCGAAGGGGGTGAAGTCTGACGTTTCGCTTCCACTACTGGAAGCATCTTCAGGGGTGTGGTGGATCGTGATGCACATAAAATGTTAATAGTTTGTTTAAAATAGAAAATGTTGAAGGAATAACACATATTGTCTCTCCACGTAAATTAAAAAAACTTTACTGCCAAGCATCTGTCAGCCTTCAAAAGGCCATCATCAGTGCCTATTGCAGAAGAAAAAAGTTTCAATAAGATTTAGTGAGAAGCGAGTGTACTTTAAGCCGAAGGTAGACGTGAAGATGACGAATGATGGCCATTTTGAAGGCTGAAAGCTGCTTTGGCAGTAAAGTTTTTTTTTTTTAATTTACTTGGAAAAACCGTTTGTACTGTTCTTTTGAGATGACCTCCATAGAATCTTCCAAATCCAGCAGAAAATTTTGAGTTATAATTTAGTTTTATTAATTGTATCTAAATGAGGTTAAAGAATCGATTACCATGATTTAATGTGGCGATGACTAATACTACGTTTCCATGATGTTTAAATACAGATAGAATACAGTTTTCGGATCCAAATTGTCCATAGAAACTTAGATTCAATACGGATTAAATACAATATAGATCCCGATACGATACACTAAATTCTGGGATCGTATCTGGATCGAGTTGCATGGAAACACCTGAACTCGATTTTGACAAGGCGCAGAGCGTGGCTGTGAGCCCAACTAGCGTATTTCTATAGAAACTGCAGCCAAATCTGTCAAAATACTTAATAAAAAGCAGGGTTATAAAAGGTCAAGGTTACAAAATTATTTATAACCTTTACCAAAAGTAACAGTTCAGTAAAAGTTTTTTTTTTTTTAATTTTATTTCGTATTGAATCCAGATTCAATACCACACATGGAAACACCTAGCTTGTAAAATCCCAAATCATGATTCAATTCATATTTAAACACATGGAAACGTAGTATAAATTATTTTAAATAAATAAATAATACTCTTATTTATAAAATTAACACGCTTTAATAATGAGTGCGTTAATAGGGAGAATATATTTTTGAAAATTATAGCGAGGGAACACGTAAGCATGAATAATGTTTGACTTTTGTTTGCCAGAAAGTACATCCAAGGTAATGCTACGTAACGCTACGTAATGCTACGTAACGCTACGTAATGCTACGTAATGCTACGTAATGCTACGTAATGCTTCGTAACGCAGACAACTTCTGGTCTATTGTGGTTTTAAGGTCTTATAGACGCACTATCTTATTTGTAGTTTGCAGTCGATACTATACTTATTCTTTACTTTTCAATGTTTTTCAAATTGTTTAAGGATCTAAGGACGGTAGTGTTTGGTACTTGTACGGCTCCTCCTCGAGGCGAGTGGATGAGGACTGGAATCATATTCAGAGAAGCAGAGAAAGACTTCTCGTACTGTCTCAAGAGTCAGAAGAACTCCACCAGGTGTTTAGTAACTGTCCTGCAAGCTGAGATCCTCAGAGCTCTTCTCTTCATAGACCCAGCTCTCTTCGCTAAGACAAACAGACCTAATCCTGAAACGTGAGTTCTTTCTATTATGTCTTAAACAAACTTACTAACTAAGGTTACCACTTCGAACTCCAACAAATTCTACAGATCTTCTGTGCTGTCTCCACATGCTTGACACAGTCTGGTACTGTCAAGTTTATTGTGTTTTCCATTTAGGTGTGTTGTTGTATTTAGCTGGTGATGTTGCTGTTGTAGATTCAAGTCTTACATATTATTAACTTTTTTTTGGAAGCTGCAGTCTAGTTAAAGATTTGCATGTAGTCTTGTACAGGTTACTGTAAGAGCTTAGGTTGATTTTTTCAATGTCTGTTTGGAACTGTGTGTGGTTATATTTAAGGGTTATTTTCTGGATGTCAGTTTCTGATAGTGTGAGGTTTGTTTTGATAGCGGTAAGAATGGAGTCGGGTAGGTTTAAGTTGTTTGTTATATTAAATAATTGAGTGACCCAATTAGATTTCGTACTCTTGTGAGCACTTTCTACACTGTTTAGCAATCATAGTCGTTGGTAGCATATCCTTGGGTAGCTGTACTATTTGCTCCACCAATGCAACAAACTAATCTATCTACGGCTAGAGACTATCTACAAGTATGCCAGTAGAGATGAACACCCAACCGAAATATTTAATCTAAACTCAGAAGAAAATATCAACCTCTTTTATAAATTCATGATTAACAGTAGCGAATTTTATTTTAAGTAAATTAAAACTCTCGTATTATGTATGGTACAGTTAGAGACCGGGCTTCAAAGATCTTATCCTGAATAATGTATTCCTAAACCCGAAACAAATAAAATTATTATTATAACAAAGGTGGAGGGGAATGAGCGTGGCTTTGAAGAGAGAGGCAGGATCGTAGGAGGTAGTGTGGTAGGGGGCCATGACCCGATACCTACTGCGATACAACAGCCCGAGGAGGGTCTAAGCTAAAGAGCTTGTACAACTATTATAATATAATATGTAATGAATGACACGGGTTTAGTGTGTAGCTCTAATAGCTGAATTAACCTTACAATTGACATGCCAAACCAGTTAGCTGGCACTTAACAGAAGCAACTACCGCGGCCATGCTGGGTGTAAAATACTACCGAGCGTAGAGGTCCAGATCTGTTATCACGTTCGCAAATTGTGACCACGCCCAAATTTTATATTAAAGTTAAGGGAGCTAACGAGACCAAAATTCCTTAAACTACAACTGCATAATATGCATTAAAGCTTAAGCCGTGAAAAGGCCGAGATCATGAGATCGATTCCTCGACTCTGCACTTTGATTTATATTAACTCACTACTGATCACACCAAATTTTCATCAGTCAATGGTAAACTTAAGTATTGGACCTCACACGGGATTAGTAAGTTAGTAAGTAATAATGTACATATTTGCATATATTACAATAATCGTCAACAATAAATTATGTATACATTAATGCACATCATACGCCTGAGCAAATCCCGTCAGCCGAGTGTAGCCTTTACAAAACTCATTAAATTGGTAGATATATTATATAGTTGAATCCCGGTAGTCCGAGCTCCGATAATCTGAGTTTTCCGAATCAAAAGAGAGTTCCGGCCAAGAAGAAATGGAAGTGGCTTCCCTGAATTAAACACAGGACTGTGTTAGTAGATATGGATATGTATGATTTCATGGAATTCCTTTTCGGTCTGAACAGCTGTGTTTACATTCAAATTCAGGGAAGCCCATTATCAAATTCAGGGAAGCCCATTATCAAATTCTGGGAAGCCCATTATCAAATTCAGGGAAGCCCATTATCAAATTCTGGGAAGCCCATTATCAAATTCAGGGAAGCCCATTATCAAATTCTGGGAAGCCTATTATCAAATCCAGGGAACCCCATTATCAAATTCAGGGAAGCCCATTATCAAATTCAGGGAAGCCCATTATCAAATTCTGGGAAGCCTATTAATTTATCTTTCTCCTTCAGTTTTAAATAAGATCTCAAACCGAATGCATTGCCTAACATTTTTATAAATTTTTCTTTAGGCCTAGGCTCCACATAGTGTCTTTCCGATTGCAAATGCAAATTATACCTTTTGTACAGCAGATGCAGTGACATCCGCGCCGCTATTATATATTGTTGTTAAAGCTCTTTGGCAGTCCCAAATCGTCCGTCCATATGACAAAACAGATTTTCTACTGCTTTTAAGAGCAATGCAAACTGTGGCGTTCCCTAAAATTAGAAGAAGGTGGCTCCACACTCGTCTTTTCTTGAGGTGGAGTGGAGATGCTGAATCGAAGCAATGTAATTTTGGCTGATGATGGGTCCTCATAATTTGAGGAGTTCTGGAAATATGGGAATTGACGTTATGGGGTCTGCGGTTTCATTCTTAGCGGCATGGTGAATTTTGCTTTTTTATTTTAATACTAATTTAATATATGTATTATGTTATAGGATGCTGAGACTGACACCAGATGGACAGATAGAGGTATTAGTGCGAGCCCTGAGTGAAATATTATGGAGGATAGGAGACAAGACAAGTGTTACCTTAGCGCTACCACAACCTAAATCTTACTTAGAGCAATCTCTAGCTTACTATCAGGACGGAGTTACTGAAAAGGTAATCGTAATTGATCATCTTTAAGATTTCATTGGTCCACTGGTAGTCCTTGCTTCCGTAATCACTTATCACTATCACACAAATGAGCAGGGTTAAATCCCTGATTCCTGCAAGGTGATCTAAATTCGCTTTTCAAACAAAATCATGAAATAAATGGTGATTGTTACTTCAGTCAAGTGGTGTTTGCCAGTCATAGGTGCCATGTCATGGATGATGGAGTTGATATGTTGATCTTGAGTTATTCATCATTATAAAATGGCAGGTCTAAATTAACAGCAGACTTTTTCTATGCCTCTCAGCACATTAGATTGGCATTGCCAAAGTTGATATTATAATATTAAATGGCGCTTGTTTACGCCAGTTTGTATGCAGAGAAGAATTATTATTTGTAAAGTTTTGTTTTCATTTAGATAAGGTCGATAGGGCACTGAGGTAATGTCGCATCGGCCATCCCGTTTTCAGTTGGCTTCTGGACTTGGTTTCGAGAGGTCAGACTGCTGTTTATAACCTTCCGTTTTTGCGTTATTATTTACGTGATCTTATTATCTTTTATTCAGTAGCTCAGCAGTTCGGTGGCTGAACTTTTATTGCAAACGAAAGTGTTTTATTCCGCGATACGTAGGTACAGAAGACACCGGGGGCCCCCCACCTGCATCCACCAACCTGCGTACCGGCGTGTTGGACTTTCCCGTCAATCCGGGTAAGCGTTGTATGATTTCTATTATTTGGTTTAATTATTTCATTTGTACGTAAGTGGCGCGTACAAAACTTATGGTCCAGTTGGGCCTAGATGGTCAATTACAGTCCAAATCGTGTTAGTGGTTCATTTTTGAGGTTA
>KZ652691.1:34148-46927 GCA_001010745.2 Gerris buenoi
CCCACTTGCTTAGCTAAAGTCCTTTAAATTTTACCCCCCTCCTCCCCCCTCTAAAAAAGAGGGAAGCGTACATAAAAAAGTTGGGGACTTTTCAGGTATTAATTGCAATGGCATAACAAAACTCTCTGTGAAAAAAATCGTGGCTTAAAATTATTCCGAAGAAAACCCCTATAATGACTGGACTACAAGGAAACTGGAATAATTCCTTCGTCGGTTTTCAGTGTTTAGAGAGATTGCAGCAATAACGAAGGAATTATTGGTTCGATTATCGAAAATGGGGTGCATAAAAATCCGTTTTTGGCCCTTTCAATTTAATAAGAAGATTTTATCAAAAGTTTTATTTACCAAATAAGTGAAAAATTATCAATGAAAATTGCTTTTAAGGCCTTTTCAGTTTTTCTTTTATAGATTATCGATCCTGTTGTAAAAATAAATTAAGTAGCTTTTTTGAGTGTTTTTTGACGATGGCATGCATAAATTCTTTTAAAAATCTATTTAAATAGAAAAAATGGCCATGGTTTCATTTGAACTGTGAGTGGCTGGTATTTAAACAGCCGAAAAATCATAAATGTGGGCTAAAATGAAAGAACATGCTTTAAATACATATCTGTGATTGTTTGATCTTTCAATTGAACAAATTAATTCTAAGGGAAATTGGTTTAAGCTTTTAGGGAACTACTTGATGAAGCAGGGTTGTTTACGCTCCGAACGAGTGAATTACTAGTCACTTAGAAGGGTGATTGTGTTCTCAGCAATATGTGAACATTATAGGAGAGGAGATCTGTTAGTGTTGGTTATATTGACAGTTATATCAGAACATGGTCTATATTTCTCGGTGGAAACGACGTGTTTGTTCATAGATGGTTAGAATCTCAGTGTTCTACGTTACCTGCATGAGTTTGACTGTAAGCCTGCACTCCTCTTCCCCTTGGTTGTCAATATTGGCTTTTAGCCTGATCCATTCACCGCACACGTAGGCAGTCCGCTCCATCTGAGCTCTACAAACAAACCAGAAACATATTGTTACCTATATACAAACTACATATTAAAATGTATTATATTACATTCGACATATATTGGTTTTCCATATTGAACCAGTTAAATTAAAATACAGAAAAGATCAATGCTTAGCAAATATTTGTACAAGAGCATGACTCCAATATTTCTTTCAGAAGATTAATATGTCGGGGATTAGGTTCAGTTGGTTATAATATAATAGATACGTAGTTTTTTTTATGTCCCGATCAATCTCGAACAATTAGTCATTACAGAACATAAATCGGCAACTTTCTTCATCTACACGAAGTCATCAGTGTAAAACAAGTTGGAGCACCCTGCAGTTTAATCAAGATACTAACTGAGTTACGATTAAAGAGATAACTAACATAAGATAACATAACTAAGATGACTAAGATAATTAAGATAAGATAGATACATAGATACTAACTAAGATAATATAAGATATTAACTAACAAGATAATACCATAAATAACATCTAATGTTTATTGAAAAGCTCGAATATCCAATGTTTTCAGAAATTGTTAATGCATACTAAATATTATTATTTTCATACGGACCACCGACTGGTCTTCCGTCATTTACAGCTCCGTGTCATACGTTTATTCTTATTTAGATACCTTATATGAAGCAGCCAAAAATCAGAAATTATTGTTTAGATTAGAATGATAAATCTAACAATGTTTGCAGAAAATAAAACTCTTTAAATAACTGAAGTATACTCAGAAGTATAAACAGCTAAGAATTTCAAATTTAAAGTAGAATGATAAAACAGGTTAGATAGATAAGCTAGGCGAAACACATTTAAGAGGTATTATACGTTTGGGTTGATATCTGGTTAGAGATGTTCTGTTTGCTGTTTTGATCTGTTAGTTCTTTAATCTTGCGACATGCGTTCATTGTGTGTCTTGTATAATGATTGTCTGAATTCTTAGAATATAACATTAGACTTAGTATGTTCATGTTCATTGATAATGTCCTGTTGTTGTGTGAGTTTGTGCTTCGTACATTTCAAGGATTTACAGCTTTACAAGTCTAATTCCTCTCTGTTGCTGGTTTAGTAATGTCTTAATCCTCCTCCTTTTGTAAATTTCAGCTGGCTTAAACTTACACCGTCAACTGTTTGACTCGCATAACAATCTATTTAGATGGTTTGCCTAATTCTTAGCTTAAAATCCTTTGTAATCAACCTGTTTCTTATATAGATTGTCTCTTGTGCGTTTAGTTGATGATATCTTATAGCCAAAATCAACCATAAAATCTTTAGATCCTACAAGCTGAGCCTATTTAGATATCAATGCGATTAAGTTCAGTTACCATAATCTTACATCTTACATCAGCAAAGCAAGTCAGAATTTCAGCATTTTCGTATCGTTTCTAAAACAAAAGTGTTTAATTCCTTCTAGTTCATTCAACATGTTTAAATAAATTAAAGTATGTTATGTTATCAGCATCAGATGAGTGGCCACAGATCTCGGCTTAATTTCCGGACCGTGCCCTCCCCCTTGGTGTTCACCCAGCATCATCGCAATATAAATGGGTAGCTGCTTTGGTAAGAGGGGACTAACTGGGTGTGTATCATAGCTTATACAGCTGATAGAGCGACCCAATAACCCCATGTCGTCCATTACATTATATTATAATTGTATAAGCCCTTTGGCAGCCCTAAGTCCTCCAAAGCCTGTTGTGCCACAGTTTTTATCATATAAAGTATGTGGTCTATGCTTTTATAAGCCAAGGTAATACCTTTAAATCAAGAGAAAATGGGTTTGGGGTGAACATGATCTCAATTTTTTTTCTTTGTCAGAACAAATGCTACATTTGTCAGATACAAGACTACTTAAATATCGGTTATTTGGCTTGTATAAAAGTGTAATATCTAAAGTTTTATAATATATTATATAAGTTTATAATAAGTTATAAGTTTATAATAATAATATATTATATAATATAATAAGTTACGCTATTAGTAATAAAATAGTAAAGTATAATAAATACATAAAGTTTATGGGCTTTTTATTTATAGTTTATGGCCTGGAAAAAGAAAATTCAACTTTACTTCGTTTAGTAACGAACTTATGAAGCATCTAATATTCCTCTACCAATAAAATTATTTATTAAAATTTATCATAACACAATCAGATGACAAAATTTTATTTACAAATCATATCTGGACCTAGGATAGATACCTCTTACATTAATTTTTTCCCCGTTTTACCTATGTAACTAGCCGTTCTTACCTTACAGGTAATTGTATAAAAGTTAGTACTTGTACAGGATCTAGTACTTTTACTGTAGCAGATTATTTTTATAGAAGCTAGTGATTGTGCAGGTGCAGGATTTCCAGGTAGTACTTACAAGCTTACAAAATTTGTTATTAAATAAATCGACATTATACAATGGTTATTGTTTCAAAAACTTTGTCAATATGATAATATTGCTATATTCCCGTTATTCGCTACGGAATGTGTTTTTAATCCGTAGTAAAAAATGAGGATCCCGTATAGTCGTTTACATTCTGCGCTTGTCTGTCCGTCCGTCTGTAACGAATCTGATCTCCAAAACTACCCAACAAAAAATATTTAATTTAGTTTTTTAACATAACTTTTCAGCTATGTTAACTTGTAATTTGTCAAACATGGGGAAATTATCGGGAAGCTTCCGAAAAAATCATATCTAACTAGGGTTTGACATTTTTCAACGGAAATGTACCTTATTGGGTGTTAATTGAATTGGAAGACGCCTTAATTAAAAATGTATGTTTGATTTCACAAAGACAGACGCATGAAAAATGTTAAGACCGATTTGTCTTTTTAATGTATGAAATGAAAAAGTATCCAAATCCAAATTAGAATTCTAAGAAATATAAATGCGGTAAATAAAATAGGATATTAGTTACCTGAGTACGACTGGTCCCCTCTGGCAGCATAGGCAACACGTGGTCCTTTTATCCTGAGCAGCTAGTGGCCTCTATAACAAGCATGGAATATAATTAGTTATAAAGATTATAACAATTTTAAGAATATAAACAACAAATCGATAACAGTTTAAGAGGGTGGATGAGAAGATCAGAATGACCATAGAATTAAACTGATAGATAATATAATTTAATTATATAATTTTAATGGTAATTCTTTAGATTGTTACTTCCGTATGTGGTTTTAGAATATAAATGACCTTAAACTAACTGTAATAAGACAAAAGGATGTTTAGTCCATGATATTACATTGTCCAATGTATGGGACAATGTAATATCACATTTCTTTGTGTTTATAAGGGGAGTAGCAATCGAAAGATGTGCCATTTTAATATAATAATTATTAACGATAAAAAAATAGTCTGCCAATTAGTGTGGCATATAGCTTTCTAGCGTCCTATCGCAAACTGCACACTTTTTTTCGATCCATAATTCTCTAATTTATTTTATTTCCCCATTTTTATTTGAATCTATCAAAAAATTGTTTTGTTTTATTAATCAATAAAAGTACCAATTTAGCATGCTATATTTAGCGCACATTAATTTCAACAGTCTGCGGATTTTAAATAAACCTTAATTCATGTTAAAAAGAAATCATTATGATTTTGACAGAGTTTGCTTCCAAACCTACTGAAGTTAACGGGATAAGTTAACTATGTGATCGAAAAGAAAAACTTTTTTTTTTTTGAAGTCCAAGACCGAAATCCGTTTCAGACTTTAAGAAACATTTTCGGTCCCGTGTCTGTCTATCGGGCAGGTGGGGCACCGCCCCGCCAGTTTTGGTGAGGGGGGCATCAAAACTCTCCTCGGCTCTTCCACGTTTTTTTTTAAATATACACATTTTGCTTCCGAGCTTACCAAGAAGGTAACGGAAGCTATGTGATCGTTCTGAAGAACGAAAAAATTTTAGGTCTCCGATTTCAAAAATTCCAAGACAGAAATCCGTTTCAGACATCAGGGAACATTTTTGGTTCCGTGTCTGTCTGTCGGTCTGTCGGTCTGTCGGTCTGTCGGTCTGTCGGTCTGTCGGTCTGTCACAAATTTTTGCGAACCGCCATATCTTAAAAACTACACGTCCAATTTTAATGAAATTTGGGTGGTAGGTCATACTTAGCCCATTGTTGGTCCCATATAAGTTTCAACTTTCTGCGGTTATTTGTTCATCTTCTACATGCACACAAACATACATTTATTTACAGCTATATCTTTAAAAGTAATCATCTGATTTTAATGAAATTTTCATGGTTTGTCGAGAGTAGCTTGCAGATAGCACCTGCCAAATTTCAACCACCTGCGCACTTCAAATCGTACTAAATTAATATGTCTTATACTACAAAGCCTCATGGCTCACTGACTCACTGACTGACATTAATGTTTACCCACTTCCAGAAGAGCTAGAGACTTGCGGTTTGCGCCATTCGACGCGCAACGTCTACATTGTGAACCAAAATAATTATAAAAAGTTCACTTTTCCCCCTCCTTCCACCCTTAAAAAATAAAAATGGCCGACTTGATTTTTAAGCTGGTTTGAGGGCTTATTGCAGCCAAACGGTAAGTCGTACTAGAAAATGGATAACACAAGTGGTAACTGATTTTAAAAGATCTACAACTTTAGTCCTATGAGTTTTTGTCGAATCATCAACGGTTGTACCTTAAATGGTGATAATTTTGTTATTTTTTGGTTTTGTTTTTTTCCATTTTTGTCTTTGAATGGCCATAGATTCTATAATAGTTGGCCGATTTTATTTCTGATTGCGGCGATTGAATCTCACACTAATGCTCTTTAAATTGAGTATATTTTATTTCATTAGTTCATCCTACTTGCTGAGAACATGAGAGTAAACTTTTTCCCGTGCGCCGTGTCACGTGACCACTTTTTTTGGTTTTTAATATTGTGTCGTATATCATTTTAAAGGCCTTGATATGAACATTAAAGCTATTTTATTTGTTGATTTTTTAAAAATTTTGTGCATGTACTTTTGTACCGATTTATAATTTTGTTGTAGGTTAATGGGTTTAAATACTTTTTTGATATTAGGTTTTTTATTTCTAAGTATTTATTAGTTAAATTAATGCCCTTTTGTATTGTTTGTTTTTTAAAAATATAATTTTGGTACCTTTAGAGTACAGGGGTACAAATGTTAAAGTTAATCTTTTATAGTGTGATGTATATCGTTAAAAAGCTCTTGCATCGTAGATTAATTTTTGGTATATTATATTTTGTGTTATTGTTAGTTTTGAGGGGGGGTAAATAAACTTGTTTAAACAAAGGTTTCTACGAATTGGTTGCAGTTTTATATTTGTTTATTAAATAAATTATAGATGCGCTAACTATTGGTGCTTGTTGGAGGCTTTGTTTCTTCAACAAATGTTTAAATTTCTCCGACTTTATTAAATATTTACTGGAACAGTGCCACGCGGTTCCAAATTTTTATATTTATGGTATTTTTCTTAATTTGGTCTTTTCTTTGCGAGGAAGCTATGTGCCACATTAATTGGCAGAGTATTTTTTATATACGTTTATACACGTATACAGGGTGACCCGCGATAAAATTTCATAAAGTAAATGGTGGATTTTATGGGTCAAATGCAACAAAAAATATCGAGTAAGCATACGCCAATTTTTCTATAGTTCTCGAGATATCGATTTATATCTCTTTTTCAAGTTTTTACGAAAATTTTCAGAAAATGTCTACTTTTTCAAAAACTAAATAAGATAGATGCATAACGTTACTATCAAACTGATCATTTTTGTGTTTAGATTTTTATTTTATTTAAGAATTTTTATGAAATTACGGTATAAACAACCAGCTTAGTTAAGAATTTACTTCAACTTAGAGCTTAAAAGAATTCATTTAAGAGAGTTATGAAGGTCATTAAAAAAGATGTCACTTAATATTGATTGTCATGGAGACAAATTTTAAAATTTAATGTTTAATTGCTTTACTTAAAAATATCAGTCAGACACAATCGAGAAACCCTTTTTCGTTTACATAGAGAATTTATTAAATAAAGGTTGGCAAAAATAGACTTTTGATTAAGGAAGTCTATGTTTTGCGGAGTGTAGAAAAAGGTGCTTGATGCAATATAAAATATATTTGTTTCAAAGACGTTTAGTTTTAGCAAAGGTATAAAGTTGAACTAGAATAAATTGTGCAGTGAAGGAAAAGGTTTTTCAGAGTTAAAATTGATTACAGGTTAGGAGTGTTTGGCGGGGAATATACTATGTAAGGGTTGGAACAAGTGGATGGGGATATACTTTGTAACGTCGAGTCGAGAGCTTACTTCTCCTTCCACTGTGGAGACCTTTAATAGCTGATTCCGGATCAAATTAATCACCCATTATAAAGTCAAGTGGACTTTACTTGTGCCTTTAATTATGGGAATAACCCGAGTCTTGCTGACTCGACGTTCCAAGTCAATCAATATTAAACTTTTCATCACGCCCGACATCCGACCTCAATGTAATTAATATTGACTCGGGAACTCAGATGAACCCACAGCTCCGTTCAGGATATTTAATTGCACCGCGAGACCATCCCTAATTGGCTAACCAACAAACGTAATCATCTTCATTTTATCCTTAAATCCAACTAAGGAATATGAAATTAACCGAAGCGGTAATACCAAATTTTCCCCACTTCTCTCGGCCCGCTCCTGAAAATTATTTACCTTAAACCTTAATGAATAACATAATATTGTTAGGGTTAGAATAATATATTTCTGTTTGTCTTGGGATTTTGTTTTGTTTCAACGACGTTTAATTTTAGCAAACGTATAAAGTTAAACTAGAATAAATTGTGCAGTGTAGGAAAAGGTTTTGCTGTGTTAAAATTGATTACAGACAATTGTATAAAAAAACCCAAAAAGAAGTATCAAAAAGTTCCTTAGTTATTCCCTAGAAATGAAAGACTCAAATAATTTTTTATTCCATACCATCACGAAATCCCTCAACGCTGAATTTTCTATCAACAATCATTATCCAGTTAAATAAAACCCAACAAAAACACTAGTGTACAAAAATAAGCCAAGTCTCGCGTAAAAAGTAGTGAGATCATAGGTTTAGCCAAGTCTCCCACTGTCCGAGTAAGCTCCACTAGGTCTAATTTATGCAGTGCAAGAACATGATGTTTTTCTGTTCCTATCTCTATTCTCTTTCCCAAATCACTCTACACATTTAAATTTAAATACCTTTTCTGACTTGGCAAATTCACACCCCAAGGGGGCTAAAATTAAATGCAGTGCTGTATACAAATTCGTATCCTTGTGCTGCGACGCTCAAATGAAAAAATAAAATGTATTATTTGAATTAAGTTTGTGGTGTGAATTTGCCAAGTCAGAAAAGGTATTTAAATTTAAACGTGTAGAGTGATTTGGGAAAGAGAATAGAGAGAGGAACTGACAAACATCATGTTCTTGCACAGGATAAATTAGACCTAGTGGAACTTACTCGGACAGTGGGAGACTTGGCTAAACCTATGATCTCACTACTTTTTACGCGAGACTTGGCTTATTATTTACACTTGTGTTTTTGTTGGGATTTCACTTTTTTTGTAAGTAATTTTTCATGGCCCCAAACAATTTTTCGTTTCCTATCTTTATTCATGTTTGATTGTTCTTAGGTATTTTTCCTTTCTTTGTTCTTGTAATCTTTCGTATAACTCCTTCGATCTGGAGTAAATATATTTGCACTTTAAGATAACAGTTAATCAATACTGTCAAATCAAACTAAACAAATATTCTCAAAATCACTTTTCAATTTTAAAATTCTTCACTAGGTAGCTCTAGTGGTGCTGTTTATAATTTTTAAATTTTTTACAATATTTTGAATACGCGGTTTTTCTATTAGCCTTTAAAAGAACAAAGAACCAGATTTTTTCGGATTTTTTAATTTTTCCTTTATTTGTACAATAAACTCTACCAATATACAAAATTTCAAGTTTCTAGGATTGTTAGAAGTGCATTAAAATTATGATGAGTGAGTGACTAAATAACAAAACTTTGGGCTCATATATCTTATTATGAACTACTATGGGTAGAGGTGTGGAATTTTTATTTCCGGTTCAGTTTGTCATGAACTTTAAATTTAAATTAATTTTATATATCTAAGTATCTTCAGAAGGATAATAAAGGGGGTTAAAATTGCCGTGAGTTGGTTCCAGTAAAGGATGGTACGGCTGTGCTCGACTTGGCGGGGACACTGCCGTGCCCCCGCAAGTAATTTTTTTGCCCCGCAGATAAATTTTTAAAAGAGAATTACCCAATCTTATTCTGTATTAATAGATTTTTACCATTACATAAATGTGATATCAGTTAGCATTACTTAAATGATTTCAAAATTAGCATTATTAGGAGGTTCCATAGGATATATTTAACCATAAAATTAACCACACAAGTCTCCTCATTGTCTAAAACTAAAAGATTCAATTTACCTTATTCATTAATACAAATAAAACCTTAACATGGCTTCTACAACCAACTAAATCTTTTAATATAATATTATCAAATTCTTAGTTGGACATGACCAGTTCCCAAGGAGAAGACTCGCCCAGACTCGGCTCACATCCGAGCGAGTCTGGGTCCTCACAGAGCCCAGACCATAAAAGCTGTTCTTTCGGCAGGAGTCCTGCTAGAGAATGGCACGGAAGCAATAAGCAATCCTACTTGACTTTACAATTCTTTCTTTCCACTCGGTCTCATCCATTCTCTCAATCTGTCACTCCTTCAACGTGAACCTCCAAGTTCTCGTGCTTACAGTATGAAAATATAATGAAGTACAACAAAGAAAACTAAACTTTTCACACGCTTTTTATTAGATATTGTTTGTCACAGACAAATCTCTTTAATCTATATTTCACTTCCCGACTACCTAGAAACTGAAATTTGCAAAGGTTATGTGTTTCAAACAATACAATGCAGTCATTAGTTTTACATACTTGTTGGTATTAGCTCATAAATATATAAATTTCGGAAAAAATGACGACCAGTTACAGCTAATTTAGATTAGAATTGATTACAAGATTTAAGGCGAAGAGGACCAAAAGTATTAAATAATAATATATTCATATTACATGCACTAAACGTGAGAATATAATTTGTTTTAACTGCCACAGTACAACGAGCTATCACAGTATATACGTGTGTCATTAGATAAAAGATAAATGCATGGGACGCTCTTATAAACACTTTTTATTTTCTTTTTTTTTTAATGCACCATACCCTTTTATCTTTAGTGATCGCTCGCAGTACGTGGCTGTTGAAGCAATTTATTTTCTCCCTTTTTACAAGTTTTTATAAACGTTCATTATTTTATTTTGCTTCCGAGCTTACCAAAGGTAACAGAACCTATGTGATGGAGAACGAAACATTCTTAGGTCTCCAATTTCAAAAATACCAAGACAAAAATCCGTTTCAGACATCAGGGAACATTTTTGGTCTGTCTATCGGTCTGTCACTAAATTTTTACGAACCAACATATTTTAAAAACTACTCACCCTATTTTAACGAAATTTGTATGGTAGGTCATAATTGGCCCCATATACGTTTTAACCTTATGCACCTATTTGTTCCTATGCATCCGCTCAAACATACATTTATTTACAACTATATCCTCAAAAGTAATTATCAGATTTTTATGAAATTTCCATGGTTTGTCAAAAAAAAGCCCGCAGATAGCCCCAGATTAATTTCAACCGTCTATGCTCTTTAAATTTGAGTAAAGTGATAGTTTACTGTTATTCATGTAAAAAATAACAATTTTGACTGAATTAAAAAACGGGGGAATAATTAAATTTTACGAAATAGGATGCGACGAAGCTATGTGCCACACTAATTGGTAGAGTTTTTTTTAAGTATATATGTATTAAGTGTTCAAAAAGAGGAGCAATTTGAAAGGAGAAGGAGAGTTGGCCTTAGTGTAAACTTCTAAAGCTAGAGATCTAGGAAGTTAATATTTTAGAAAGGCCTTCTTATTAGGACATCACTCACTAATAAGGGATATTTCCAATTTCAAACCAGGTTATACAGGACACCCTAAAGAAGGGAAATAATAGAGGAGATACAACTCTGCTCCTATAAAAATTTAAAACTTAAAGAAGGCTTACTATTTTAATAAATAAATACTTATTTCTGAAATGTCTTCAATTTTGATTCATGGTGAGAAGTGAGAGAGATGATAGAAGTAGAAATGTTTAAAACTCCAGTACTGGGGGGAAAGTAAAATTCTAGGCATTGGAAATCTACATGGAAGCTTACCTTAATCGTGTGGGTACTATTATGACATTTTTTCGATAGATTGAGTACATTATCGAGATGATCAATAAATTTAATTAAATTTGGAAAGATGTGATAATCATTTAAGAGGACAATATACTTCATACTTTAATGATGGAAGGTTATTGAGAAATAGTATTGGATAAATTTGTTTG
Source organism: Gerris buenoi (assembly GCA_001010745.2). Lineage (NCBI taxonomy): Eukaryota > Metazoa > Arthropoda > Insecta > Hemiptera > Gerridae > Gerris > Gerris buenoi. The sequence continues at coordinate 45,570 of KZ652691.1, forward strand.
CTAGTCATCAATTAAAATATTCCACGATCAATATATCTAAAATGCTTTTCTCGCCTCGCTGATTTAAATCAAAGGTTACATTAGATTTAAATCAAAGGTTACGTTATCTTAAATATAACTATAATAACTCAGTTACTACCCTGCGAACGACCAGTTTTCGATTGCATAGCAGGGTCAATTTCTGACTGTGATTCTCTGCTATCTTAATCACAAGCCGAAGTAGAGTTACTAAATGGTCATAGTAATGCATTTTTCAAATCGAATATTCATTAGGAAACTAGATCCGATAAAGCCGGTTTCAACTAGCAAGCTTTTTAAACCCAATCTATTTCCAATAGAATCAGTTTTTTTCGTTTAAAGTGACTCTTGCAAATCAGTCTAGATTTCCTTAAAAATAACTGCTTTAAACATTTATCTTCTACTATATATCAAGGCATTATACACCAAGCAAACTTAATTAAGATGCTTCTAGAGATACTATTACTTAAATTCTTCTATTGTGTTTTTTCTCTTTAATATTTTTTTTAATAGTTAGAAAACATATTTTTGTAAGTCTAGATGAATTGAATTTTGTCAGCTATTCCAGTCGTTGTAATGATGGAAGTTAAATACGACTCAAGGCAGTCAAAACAGTTTTAACAGTTTTCTCAACATGTTTCTGGACTCTTAATGCAGAACTCTAGGAAGAAATAAAAGGATAAAAGAATGTTTTGATGTTGCTTCCAGGATACGGAAGGTAACAGAACCTATATAATCGTTCTGAAGAACGAAAAAATATATTATGGCCCCGATTATAAAAATTCAAAGACAGAATTCCGTTTCAGACATCAGGGAATGTTATTGGTTCCGTGTCTGTCCCAATTTTTATTTACGTCTGATTATAATTAAATTTGGATGATAGGTCATAATTAACCCATTGATAGTCCACATAAGTTTTAATATTCTACGGCCATTTGTTTTGTTTCTCTTCCACATGCGCGCAAACGTTCATTTATTTGCACCTATATATTCAAAAATACTTTGAATTTGATTTTTATAAAATTTAGATGGTTTGTCGAAAGTTAATTTACAAATATATTAATTACTAGCTGGATACCCGTGCTTCGCTACGAAGTGTTTTTATATTTGATAAGTTTATAAACTACCAGGAAAGCATACAAATTATTTTACTATTCGAGAATATCTAGATTCTATCCCTCCTACTTATACCCCCCACCTCTTTGATAATTTAATTTGCAAATATCCTAAATTTATCCCCCTCCTAAATGAAAATATGACAAAACTGTAGGTACATAACAACAATTACTGTACTCTTAAAGAGCATTTCAACGATATGCATCATGAAGATGAAGGGTATT
>KZ652691.1:54948-73842 GCA_001010745.2 Gerris buenoi
TCCAAATTTTGCACATAGAAACAACTAAGGTGAAGAATACAGAAACCAAAATAATAATAATAAAAAACAAAATGGCGTCATATTTCTTTGCATTTTAAGTTTCATCGCACACCTATTACCATAATTTTGAACCACTTCCCGTCATTCAATCTTCCCCAAATGTTGCACATAGAAACAGCTAAGGTGAAGAATACAGAAGCAAAAATAATAATAATAAAAAAACAAAATGGCGTCCTATTTCTTTGCTTTGTAAGTTTTATCGCACACCTATTACCCCAATTTTGAACCACTTACCATCATCCAATCTTTTTCAAATTTTTCAAAAAGAAACAACTAAGGTGAAGAATACAGAAGCAAAAAAAAAAATAAAAAAAATAACTAAAAAAATAATAATAAATTGTACATTAAGACCAGTTTTCAAAAATGGAATTTTATATTAATTATTTACGGTTATTATCAATGTCAAAAAACGCATTTATACTTTCGGTATTATTAACCGTCAAAGTTTCAAAATCCAAAAATCGATAACTTCACAATGGCGGCCAATATCAGAATGAAATTTGGTGGATTTGTTTGTCATATATAGAGAAGTAAATTTGTGCCTAATTTATACTCGATCAGACTAGATTTCAATTTTTTTAACCAATTTTTCTGACTCAGCAAACTGGGGTCAAAATGGCGGAAAATGTTGATTTTTTCGGGTGGCACAACTAGAAGTAAGGACCAATTTTCTGCAATTTTCAACTCTCTAGGTTAAATATCCTGGGCGCTACTATGATAACACTCATACATATAGACGTCATGCTAAAACCACTCAGGTGGTCTTAAAAACACTCAAAACAGATAATTCAAATGAAATCTCAAAAAAAAGAAGAAGAAAAAAAAAAAAAAGTGAAAACAATACTTTTCCTACTGTAAGTGAGGAAAAGTAAACATTTAGTGAAAGGTTAGTTTAATTCATGTCGGATGTCGACGGGAGTCTCATGTTAATTCTCTTTTTCTTCCACAATAGGCACTGATAATGGCCTTTTGAAGGATGAAAGCTGCTTTGGTATTAATGTCATTTCTATTTACGTGGACGGACGCTTCTATATCTTTAGACTTAAAGTTCGCAATAACCATCCCTTAAGATATAAGAAATTATAATTAAAAGCATTAACATAATGTACTGCAGGACTGTAGGTTAACTGAGGGAATTAATCTGTTAAAACTGGCACCCTGGTCAAATGTCCAGTCTGCATATTGGTAAACCTGGGACTCAGGAGATTACAAACTTTAACAGTATATTACATAATTACACAATAACTCTATTAAGATACACCCTCGAGCTAGGTTTTTTGTTTTTTCGTTGACAAACATTGAACGTTGGAAACGATGGAGATTAAGAGATACATATTTGAAAAAACCCTTGTCGGGAATGACAGACAGAATTAAATTAATGCAAAGATAGAAAGAAATTAAATTATATTTACAGTTCATTGCTGTTATATTTATAATAAATAGGAAATAAAGAAAAGGAAACATTGATTTTTCACGATCCCAGTTTTTCCGAGAAGTTGAAAATAAAGAGGTAATAAAGCGAAGCGTGTTATTCCCAGTAAAACTTATTCCAATTTATTCGTTCCTAATTCCGTTCCATTTCACAGCAGTTTGTATAGTCACCGAACTCACCATTTTACAAAACTTGATTTTCCAATATTTTATTAACATAGTCGTCTTTGAATTCGACGTATCTCCATTTTGAATTGACAAAAAAAAAAAAAAATCAACTATTATTAAACTAAGATATCCATTTTGTAAAGAAAGAAATAATAATTTCAATATCGATAAGCTTATCGGATTTTAAATATATGAAAATTTATTTTATATTTTTATAAACGTATAATAATCATTACATTATTTAACCTCCATCTTTTATTTATTTATTTATTTTTACATACTTTTTAGTATTATATTTTTGTTCCTTGAAATATTTGCAAATTAAATTTTCAGTTAAAAATTATAACACTTTAATAAATTAACCCTCACTGTAAGCAACTTATTTGAGAATGATTTCTTTAATAGTTTCCATAACGTAGGGAAGCAATAAAAATCTGAGGCGCTCTTCTCTAGAAGAAATAGAAACATTACAAATCGACATTCAAACCATTGATAATATAGGAGAGTACAAACCTTAAAAAAATACAAATTATAATCAAGTTTATAACTTATTCTGCAGTTTTTATGAAAGATGATTTAAGAAATTCATCCCCCATTTTAAATTAGTCCAAAGTCTTTTATTTTATTACAAATGGCAAATAAACTGTAATTCCGGTTTTAATAATATCGTGGAGATGGAATTTTTTATTTCGTGTATTTATTAAAGAAGATGAATAATAGCATCTGGTCGTTTTAAATAATAGCAGTAATTTAAGATAATATTCTATTCGTTCCGCGTATATTTTTAATGTTTAAATACATTATGGTGCTTTTATTTTCTCATATTTATGAGAATCATTTGGAATTTTTGACAGATGTCTCTTTAACCCCATAGGACATTAGACTTACCTACTTAACATCTAATTTGTTTTGCCTTAATCTAATAGTGGTTAATTAATTAAATACTAATTAATATAAAATATCGTGTTTATTCATTATAAAAATGATTTTTTAAATTTATTGGCCTTATAAAATGATTGTAGTCATTTATTTTATATTTTAATGTTAAATACAATGCATACAAATCATCGTGTTAATTAATAATCAATTGTGTTATTGCACTAATTTGTTAATTTGTATAATTGTATTACTTGGGTATTTGTGTAATTTTATTATTTCATTATTTGTGTCATTCTATTAATTTGTTAATGATAAGTCGGCCATGATAATTAACATTGTTAACTTATTTGTAATGTTCTTCAAAGAGATGTTAATACAAAGCAATAGCAAATATAATAAGGATAGCTATTAGACTAGCATTGATACAATAGTCAATTAAGAGGCCCAAAAATTTAGTTTCAAATCTTGTATACAATAAGCTTTTGTTTAGACACTGAATTAGTAATTATATCTCCTAACCAATTAAAGCTGGCATAGATACTGGTATTGTGTAATGGTCAAATAATTGATGCCAAGAACTCTGAACTGAGCCATTAAATCGTATCCTATTATAACTACATATAACCATTATATCGTTAGAATATAACCAAAATGTCCGAAGCTTGTGACAATATTTCTCTTATAGTACTCTATCCACTAAGTATACAGACAAACTACAGTACTTGAGAGTTTTTTTTTATATACATATATTAAATTTAAAATTAGATTATTTGTGTAGTAAATTAATTTTTAATTTTAGGCTTAGTTCTTTAGTGGGCAGAATTGCTAAGCCAAAGTTCTCCTACCTGAGCCGAGTTAATGTGAGTAGCGTAGCGGGGACACAAGAGTCCGACGACGAGTATTAATAAGAAAACTGATTCGGAAATGACAACCAAGTCTGTGCTAAGCAGCAATAAAATAATTTTGTGAAGAGGCTTTTTCTATTTAATTCAACTCGGTGTCATTTCCGTTATTTTCTTGATAAATGTTATTTCAGAAGTCAAACCTCAAGTTAAAACGTTTGAAATACTAAACTGTGTTTGAAATTGAGTTTAACTCTTTGACGGTATCTGTATCCAAAAAGATTATGATCCCTGTTACTGTTTATTTGAAAAGAGAGAACTGGCTTGGGTTACACTGTTTTATTTAATCCAGGGCTGCTTTTCAAAAAGAGATAACTGAATAGAATTTGCGAGCTTGACGAAAGCGTTTGATTAAACAATGAATCTGGGTTCCGTTTACAAAGTTACAGAACAACTTGGTTTCCGGTAAGACTCTGGAGTGACTGAGATTAATAATATTCGAAGTGAGAAGAATTAGCACGGATTTGTCTCTTTCTCTCTCGTCAGAAAACCACTTGAAATTCGGTACCGTTAATTTAGAAACTTTAAATCCATCCAAGAGACCCCTCCCGCTTCATTCAAAACTTCTTGGATTATTAATGGATTAACTTTGGTTCGACTATGGTTAGGTATCTAGATCAATTTTCAAAAGCGTAAACTTTATTTAAATAGAAGGAAATAGAATATTTAATTCAATTGCCACAAAAAGCAAATATTATTGTGGCTGAAAGTTAAAGAATTTTGCAAATGTAAATTAAACTTTTATTTTTTCATTTGTTTGATTAATCTTAGCTAGATATAACTAGAAATAAATAGATCGTACTAAAAAGTCTGCTTGCTTCTTTTAGTGTTAAATCAAATTTTGTAGCAAAAGTTTTTAAAAATGATCTGGCCCAAAATAATTCAACAAAACGTTACCCATTATGTAATATAAATATATTTAATATATTATGTAATTTAACGCTTTTTTACGGATGAGAACCGTTTAATTCTAGTATCTAATATCTACTTAACGAAGAAGGCAGTTAAATGAAATGGGGAATTTTAGCTGTGCACATACCTGCTCACTAGAGTATAACCCGAACATTTTATTCGTTCCGGGACGCATACTATCCATAAGTAGAACTCGTAAAACCACAACCACCAAGTAAATATATATTGCATATTTTTATCGGCGTGTTGAAACTAGTTGTGGTGATGGTATCGAGTGGTTCTCTTTATAACACCACTTTGTCGTGAAAAACAAAAATTTCTCTTTACTTTTTGCCATCCAATTGTACCATAGTGAACCATAGTGAATCCTTAGCCGTTAAATCGTAATTAGCCATTCCTCATAATTGAAACATATACAGAATAATCTAACAGAACGCAACTTTAACACAAAATATAATAATCTCAATGAATCATTATCATTTTCTGCTTTCCGCTATTTAAAATTAAAAGAAAATCACCAATCTACATATAATCCGGCATTGTTTCGATTTGTACCTAAACTAAACCCCCTTCTGAAATATTCCAGACCCTCTTTTCTAAAGCTAAGTACAGATTACTCTGACGAGATGTGTTCCCACGTCATGTCAACATGGGACCACGTCAGACATGAGACGGTGTTCACATTGTTCTGACGTCAGACACATTAAAGAACAGACTCGAGCTTGTTGCCCTTCCCGACAATTGGTTTTGAGCCTGCAATCATGAATGTAATCCCTGTTTTTGACATGAGCTATTTGCTCTTCTAGAGACTGGATGCATCCTATCAATGTGGAGCGATATGAATTCGGGGAGTTCCAAAATTTAACGTCTCAACTAGCAGAAGATGAAGAGCGGTTTAAGTGGTATTAAGTGGTGACAAAAACTAAATTCTACCATAGGGTAATCTAAAAAAAATATAGGTAATCTTAAATATTCTCTGTTGTTATTATATAGAACTATAAAATATGGACATTGTTATTTATATATTTGTTTTTATGAAGTGCGTCTCCTATTTCATCCCAAGTCTCCTTTCGTGAATGTTGATTTTGATATTCCCGGTTTTTTGGAGAAGGATTCACCCAAACATATTCAATTAACATGTCTTAAAAAGAAATCACCATCCAAAAAAAAACATCTTTAAAAAAAAAAAATCACTAAAAACGGTATTTAAAACCGTAGTAATAAAGCACCTGGCTCTTCTGGTGCCTTCCCCCGTCTGAAGAAATATCTGGAACTTTAGATATCCTTCCCACGCGCCATAAGGCATGTGGCGTCAGATAGCATCAAATCTCGCGTTCCCACGTCACGTCAGAACAATGTGAACACAGACTCGCAAAACCCTGTGTTACTTTTTTATATCACATGCATTATGACGTGGGCCCATGTAACGTCAGAATAGTCTGAATTCAGCTTAACTCTAGATTATAATGATCCCTTGATCTAATAACTTTTAAATTATTCATGAATCACTGATATATTGTCATTTTTAAGCTTTTTGAACCTGCTAAAGATAGACTTCGATACCTTGAGTTGACTTTTATTTTGGATATAAGGACAATTATAAGGACCATTAAACGCTAATAGGTTAGACTTACAAAAAAGTAGCAAATAATCGAATCTAATTTATAATTATTCAAATATAATATTATAAAATATTAAAATAAAACATGAAAATATTAATACAAACCAAATATTGTTCATCCATACAGTCTATATGAGGGCCAATTATTGTAAAATACTTCATTCCCTGAGGTGGTGACGCGTAAGGAATATCAACTGTCACCTGCAACGTATTAAAATAAAAATGGTTAACAGAATAATCTTACATTCAAAATTATAATTGACAAATTAGTAAGTCAATAGTTATAAGTTTATTCAAAAAGAGTTATTATAACTCAAATAAGAGATACAAAAATAACTTGCTGACTTAATTTTAATGCTTGTTTGATTGTATTGGTTAAGGTATCGGGTGGTCCGAAGCTAAATCAAAATTATGCAATAAATATAAAATTTTATAGCATACGTTTCTGCGGCTACAATGTAATAAATCTAGACAGAGCGCGTCAGGGATTTTATAAACACTGACGTTTCGAACTCATTACAGGGATCAATCTCAACTCGGTACAAGTGACTCATTATGAGCAACCTTGAGAATGATCCCAGTAATGGGTTCGAAACGTCGGGGTTTCCAAATCTCTGTAATTTTATATTTTATGTTTATTAATTATTAAAAGTTTGCATGATATTTAACTGTTTGTAAAAATGTATTTAAAAATACTGAATGAAATGCGTTTTTACAGTATGACAACTTGGACTTAGATTGCCAAAAAAAGCCAATCAAATTTAGATTAATTGAATTTTTTTATTAATATACAAATTTTAATAATAATTTGTAAAGTTTAATTGCTTAAAACATGAGAAGAGAAAGAAGATTATTATAGACAGTATTGAAATGACTTTTTCTGAGGGTCAATTTGCTGTTTAGATAGTTAGATACATGCTAAATGATTACCTTAATATAGTACCTAATGAAGCCTGGTTTGCTTTCGAAGGAACAAGGCAGAGAGCTTTCCGGCAGCTGGAACTTGAATGGAAATTGATGCTGGCCCCTCGGCAAAATGGGGATGTTACCTTCAATCTTATCTATAACATAAAATCATAATTTAATTTTTTTTTTTTTTTTTTTTAATCTTATTTTATCTTTTGAGCGATCTACAAGTTAAATATAAGGATGAGTGGGTTACGTAATTTTTCACGATTCAGAAATATTTTTCTTAAGATTTGATATCAGAAAATGGTATGATTAAAAACACAAACCTCTTCAAAATTAACCTTAAACGTTTTTAAGTAGCTTAGCTAGTAGTTTATGCACTCGAAACTCATCTAAAACCAAGATCATATTACTGACATATTGGTCTCTTCAGCAGTATAATGCTTATAGATACTCTTGACTCTTGGGAATCAGCTTAGCCTACAAGTGGTTATCCTACTCACAGTTCATCTGAAACTAAAACCTTAACACCGACAAATCTGGTGACTGTTCAAATTTCAGAGAGATGAGAAATTTAAAACAAATGATCACATCGAGATAAAGTGAAAATTTTTCGATTCCTTAAACTGAGACAACCTAATGTTATAGTGATTGAAGTGTAGAAGGAACAAAATAAATATTATTGGTCAGCATTAAGCCATCCTACACATTTATGTGAAACGGGGAAGCTAAGGCTAAAATATTCTAGGAAACCAGGTAATATCTTAGGGTAGTAAAGGCCCTTATTTTCGTCTAGTGGTACTTTTCCCTACCAGTAACCTTAGAGGCTAGACTCACTCGTTCGATCCTAGCTCTGGAGGTATATACTTCTTACAACTATAAAAGCACATGTATTCTATAAATAAATGTCGTAACATCTGAACACTTTTATTTTCACTCATAGTAAATCCCGGTTCATATGGAGTTTTCCTTATAGTTAGACTACTCGTATAATATGCCTCATCCTAGAATCGAAGCAATATAATTTAGAAGTTAACTTTGATTCACATGGAATACAAAATATATAACTTGTTATAAAGAATATACTTGATTAGTTAATTGATAACTACTTATTACAGTAAAGTTTGCCATATTAATTTAACGTGACGTTAAACAGATTACATTTAATATTTAAAATTTTTATTAATCGTCTCAATATATTTTCATACTGTCCTTTAAATACTAATTTTAATGGGGATGTTAAAAGCAGCAATGTTTCACGAATAGTAACGAGATAAATTGCAATGTTTGTTTTACCACTGGCTATAAGATATAGTAAGTGCCGTAGTGTTAATGACTTTAACATCCAAGCATTCATAAATGCTTTTAAAGGCAGAATTGTGTTATAAATCTTCCCTAATAAAGTGGCAATATTGCTTTTAGTTCGTATAACTTTTTAATAGCAACAACCTACAAACTTTCGTGCGTATACTTTCCGGTTTGTATATTGTCCTAATAAATGTTGCGGAGACAAAGCTTCCACCAGATGATTTTATTCTGTTTAGTTTGAGAACTGTTGTTTGCTTCAATGAAGGATTACATAACATTTTATTTTACTTTTTGTTTACAGAATAGTTGTCTTACAATGTTCATATATCAAGCGTTACATGATAAAAGGTATCCACTACTAGTCCACTCAAGTTAATTTCACATTTTGGATTAATCAAAATATTCAGCTACTACCTACTTGACTAAAAGTCTTCAGCTAACTTAATTAGAATTATAATAATAATAACCATTTTTTAAATCAATCTTATTATAGATACAAAGTAATAGTTAGAAATCAATAAAGTTTCCCAATAAACTTTCCTCCAATAATCCGTTATGTGTTAAATTGGAAAAAAAACCCCGCCGCGCCATTTTACATACCAATGTAACGCGCAAGTTGGAAAACGGCCCGGATAATATTTTATGTCTCTCCTTTTATCCACGAAACAGTAATAAAATCAATCAATTGTTTGCATCAGTTAATTTAATGATCCTCGGCTATTCTCAAAAATTGTATTTCATTACTTCACTGTTAATATCCACCTAAAGGTGGGTTCATAGCATGCGTTTTTTACGCGCGTTTGGGTGTAAAAAAAAGGAAAAAAAAAAAAAAACATTCATGAAACCGAGTTACTGAGTGTTTACCTTCTCCATTCCTTTCTTATGCACTTGCACAGTGTTTCATTCAGGTTATAAAAAAAATCAAATATATTTTTAAAATATAATGCTAGCCTTCTAAAAGGATGATTGTAAAATGAAGAACTAGCGTGTGTTTAATATTTAACTATGTAAATGGATGACTCAAAAAATTAAATTAAAAATATAAACAATAGGGAAGAGGGACGGGAAGTCATCATTCAAGTTAGTTTTGACGCGAGAAAGTTGGTTTGGAACCAACTTTTCTCGCGTCATGTTATGACATGACAGCCTATAGATTATTCTGAAGCGCGTATAAAACGAAGGTTATGAACCCACCTTGATTCTTGTAAGCAGAAGAATAAGTAAAGTAAGATGTTTTTTTAGCGCCAACAAAATACTCTTTAAGAACTCAATCTAGCCTTAAAGATGCTAATCTTGTGAAAAACTCATGAATGTAAGGAAATTTTATGTTTCTTTGAAGGATTAAAAATATTTCATTTTTATGAAAATAACCTATGAGATATCACGTGAAAATATAGAACAGTGGTCTGTCTAAACCAGCTAATCTGTAAGGAAAATATCTAGTATAGACCACTGTTATATAATAAAGGAATTTAACAATAGACTCATAGATATTATAATGGAATATTACTTCCAATCGATTCCAAAACTTCCACTTGACTATGTTTTAAGACGCATCTTGCAAGGAATATAGACTTTACAAGGGCTCTTTTTATATCTTAAGATCATACTTGTAAAGTTGATCAAGCGATAAGCCACAAACCCTTCGATATTGTCGAACAAGGGTTAACCTCTTGTTAATGACGCACGAAAGTGTATCGGATACGACAGTACACCCATAAAGTATATTTTTAATTTTGTTAAAAATTCATTAATGTTCCTTGTTGTATATTCTTATATCCAGCTGATTCAATAAATTCACATCACATTCAATATCCTAAGTTTTTTAGTATTGTTTCATAAAATTAATTTGAAGGGTTGCTTAGCTGATTTTATAATTCTACGGATCGATCTACACTTATTGTAACCAAGCTTATGAAGAAAGTCGAACGTTTCGCTACCTATACTAAACATGCACCCTTATAGATTAATGGTATAATTAATAAAAAAATAGATAAACATAAATAAAAATATATCCAATTGAGAATCAAACATGGATACCTGGCAACCTCGAACCTCGACAATGAATACCTGGGCAAACGTCTCTGAGCTCTAACCAATTAGCTAGAGAATAGTATAAGGGCGCTACAACCAACGAATAACTGAATTTATCAGAAGCTGAAAGAAGTAGAATTCAAAGTAAGATTCACCGTCTATACCGGAAGATTAGAGGCCTCTACCGGAAAACCTAAATTGGTATTTATACGAAAGCTTCTTAAGAATATAAAGGGATCGGAAGGTAATAAAAAGGATTTAGAGCACGTTGAATTCAAGTTTTTTTTTTACTTTATCGAAAGAAAGTATGCATTGTGATGACACAAAAGTGCCTATTATTACGGTATTGAAGGTTCTTTGAGTCTATAAAGTATATTTTAAAATATATAAGTTTATGATCCAGATATTTTTTACTGTTCGTGGCTTTTAATCATCAGCTGTGAGTCAGATGATTTTAAAACGTCTATTTATTAACTTATTACTTATCCATCATCTTCAGCGTGATTAAAAGTTACATTCCTGGGAGATCTTTGCCGCGTCAATAATTTAATATCCATCTTATATTAATTATTCAAGATGGATCTTGGATTGATAATAAATAAAAATAAATAGTTATGAACGCCTTCCTTGATCAGAACTTGCTTTAATTATAACTTAATTGTAGCGTAAGCTAAACTACTTTTTTAATATAGGCTATGGAGCGTTAGTGGAGGTTACCATTAAAGGTAGAAGAAAAAGTCGACAAATAATTGAATCTTGCGCCAATGTCTGGCTTAGCATGACCCCCCCTCGCCTTAAGAACTCTTTTGTTTAATTTAAGTTTTTGTTTTATATATTTTCGGCACTTATGATGGTCTTATAGAGGCCGAAAGCTGATTTGATAATGAATACACCATTTTACGTAGAGAGACTTTTCCTTCTACCTTTTCTTCTTTTACGATTACTTATATCAAAAAGATGTTATTTTGGACTACAGCCACAGTCATACAATCTTCTTGTTATTACTCTGAATAAAACTCCTGTCAAACTTTGTTATTTTCATAAATAAGGAAAAGAAGATAGTACAGCTGCAGGGGCAGGGAATTGATATCGAATGACATCTTAGCCCCGCCATATTCTTATCTGCTTATTGTCTCTGCAAGGTAATTCTTTATTAAGTCTAATTCTAAAGAACAAAGCTATTGTTGATCCGAAGGCCACCAACCAAATCGGAAGTAGTTTTATTACAACTCAGGTCAATAAGTAATTCTTTGTTCAGACCATTATCGTTGTAGTTATTAAGACAGAGCTTAATTATTAAGAATTAATCGATTGCTATTCGAACAACCACATTATTAATTTTATTAATAATTTCTTGTTCGTCCCATTAATAATTATAGTTCTTAAAACAGAGCTTAATGATTTAATCAATTTTTAGTAGGTACTTAAATTAGACAACCACATGATTAATTATTTTAGTTCAATCCCAGTCAAGAGATTTCTTGTTCAGTAAATAAAGATTATTGCATTTCTCTAATCTATTGCCAACTCTAGGCTCTGTAGACATATTCTTAATTTTTATGCTTTATTTCTATACTAAGTAAAATCTTAATATCATCTTAACTATCCAGACAATGTTGCAAGACAAATCTGCTTTTCTTCTTATCAAATTTCTGGATTTTAATTATCATGATTGAAACAAAGGTTTCAGTGGATTTAGTCAGTTAAGCCTAGTTTGCACGGGTTCAGTATTTTAAAATTAGTAGCCCCGGTCGAGTATATAAATTTAGTAAGTGACAAAGTGTCCAAACGGTCCAAAAGTGTCGAGTACTAAATGACTAAACTTCTCTACTAAAATACTCGACCCGTCCAAACTAGGCTTTAATTACATTCATACTTTTGTAGTAGCCCATCCCCCAAGTATTTCTTTTCTAGTCCATTAATTTTAAGTGTTTACTCTAAATTAAAATGGGAGCCTTTAAGAATCAGAATCGGCTTCAACGTTTAGTCTATAATCAATTTTGAGTCTCTCTCTTAGTTATTAGAATATAACAATTAAGGGTTTTTAGCGATGACGCTGTAGTAAGATAAAGAAAGCAAAACATTTTTGTATTGCATTAAAATAAAATAATTACAAATTTGGATGAATTGTTCTTAACCCTTTGTTAATAACAATTGTAACTAATAAGTCAGAAAGACTTGATTAAATAAACTTAGTTGGACATATAGTTTATTTTAATATTTGTAAATTAACTTAAACGCATTTTGATATTAACTGTCATAACATCAAAGAATAAAAATTCCTGATAAACATTTCAAAATAAATTGTTTATAAAATGTAGTATACCTAATTAATTATAATTGGGGGAAATTTCCCCTTATGTATATTAATTTATTCACGTAAAATTTACTTTGTTCCTGGAAAACACCAGGAATGTTTGTCAGATGCAAGAATTATAAAATATCTGCGTCGGACAGGGAAATAGTTGAGATAAAAGTTTCTATAAACTTAAGAGTAAAAGGTCTTTTCATGGTGGGGGGAATGTTAATTAAAAGGCTTTTCAAAAGCTGATGAAAACCTACCAAAACAAGATCACGTAATGTAGCTCAGGACCAGTTTAGCTAGCGCTCCAAGCGTTTCCTTTAATAATTAGACAGTGGTCTTCAGTACAGGCAACACACTGAATATAAGAGGAAGGGCAGTTCTAGGTAAGTTAAAGGATCGATGGCCCCCTTCACTCCAACCCGAAGCCTGGGGCCCACAGCTTCAAACAATACCCTCCTGTACTTACTTCTACCCACTCAACTTGTCCTTTATTCTTTTCCCTAACTTGCTTTAAAAATTATATATATATATATATATATATATATATAACATGCACTTAAATAATGAGCAGATCATTCACCTTATGAAGTATTTTTTTTGGTCCTTATTTTAAGATCTAACCTCGTTACGACAATAGACCTCCAAGAAAATTTTTCCCTTCCTATCTTAACAATACAGCTCTATTTTTATTTCTAATTAAGAAAATATTTAGAAGTAATCGGGTAAAAAGTAATAATGAGCATCTGGAGTGATTTTCCAATACCTTAATAATAAGTTTCGAAATATTTTTTTTTTTAAAGTAATTAATTAAAACGAAATAATGATTAATTGATAAAGTTGTTTTTAAGACTCCAAATTAACACAGGACAAAATTCTCTTCCCTCTTAAATCAAAACAATTCAATACAAAATAATAGCATTATTTTAATTATAAATGCACAGGGTGGTTCATAAAGCGCGCAGGTTTTGAATCTCTCGTCATTTTGTTATTTTTTTAAGCTTAGCAACAGAGCTGTTAAGTAGAAAGTTGAAATCTGCTAACATTCGGATTTTATACTGTGTCATCATGGAACGCTTTTCAATTGATGAACATGTTATATTGTGAAAATGTTTTATCAAAACGGAAGTTTTGCAGCATCTGTTTGACGAAAAGTTATCAACAATTTCAGAAAAAAAGTTTTGACGTTCTAGCAAAGTAGAGGCCATATGCCTGATGTAATTTTTCACACCTGAATTAGGAAGGTATGAAAATAGTTTAGTTAATTAACAGGTTTATGACTATGACCTTTGTAAATTTAAATGTTTTAAAATTAAAAAGATTCTTGTTTGATATTACACCCAAATGTTCCTTTGTTGAAAAGCGTTCCATGATGACATGATGACACACAGAGTTAAATCGGAATTTCAACTTCATACTCAACTGTGTTGCTAAGCAAAGAACTCAAATTGACGAGCCATACAAAACCGACTCGCTTTTTGAACCACCTTTTATATACTTGTTTTATTGACCTTTTAATAAATAATAACATTATTCAAATAGACTATGTGTAAAATAAAATCCAGCGGTCGTTGAAATCCTACTACAGGAAATTAAATCGGAGTGAAATAGTTGGCGCAGAACTTACTTATCTACAGACAAAATAATAGGTGTATTAAGATATTTACAGATAATAAAAACGTATGATCATAAGAAGATAGGAGAAGATTTAACATAACTACGGTATAATGTAATAACAAATTTAATAAAGTTAGTACCGCTAATGAACGTAGTGTGGTCCAAAACAGGAAAATGATAGATTTATGGATGTAACGCAATTTATTTATTTGATACTGAACTAACCAACTCTGACAAATGGCTTAACAACTTTATATTCAAAGACAAAGCGTTAATGTGTCGCTACATTAGCTCTTTACACCATATAATTGACATTTTTAATTGGATGCTACTATATAGAATATGTAATTTTATTTTTATCCAGTGTAGCCATTACTCAATCTTTAATGAAATGTAGATAAAAAATTGAGCTTTCAAGATATAAATTGTATCATCCAATGATTACCCTTGCATTTGTCGTAATTTGACATTTCTAGAGAGCAGAAAGAAAAGGAGAAGACGGAGGTAAAATGATTCCCCGAGAGAGCGTTGTTTTTACGACCCCCTAGACTTTGGAACTGGGTGTGACTTTCTTTACCAACTAGACTTACTTTTTCCAAGGGCGAGGTCGTCTTGTTTTTATTGCACTGTACTTTCTTTACGAGTTACAAATTACATAGAACCATATAGCTTTCTCCTGGCGTGTTGGTGTTAAATTCGATTTTTTTAAAAAAATACATATTTTCTTCTCGTTCTTTTTTTTTTTTTTTTTTTACTTGGGGTAAGACAACTATACAATTTATTTACAAGTTAATAAACTTAGTAATGTCCAACAGTACAGCAATATAGACTAAACTTAAAATATATGCTAAAGAATTAAAGTTTTTAAAATTTCATCCAATCTTTAGAACTGTGCCAGTGCCAGTGTTTAGTCTACAGTGTTTAATGAGTCTATACATCAAGGTCGTACTTCTGATAAAAAATCCTATTTCAGAGAAAAGAGCAAAAGTAGTTTCAAGTGAAAGGTCAGGTTCGATTTTTTTAAAGCGTAGGACTGTTTTTATTGAAACCGTCAATAAAATGTTTAAAACCCTTATTGTATATATTGTAAAAACCCGTTCTACTAAAGGATTGGATAAGGACTCATGGAATTTCTGGTATTGGGATATAGAGAGGTCACGGACAAAAGGAACATTAAGGTCATTGTGGAGGATGAGGTTGGATACATAAAAAGGAGCATCGGCGATTTTCCGGAGGATCTTGGATTAAAGAGTTTAATTTCGACGGGAGTTAAGAGGCTTGGTACTACCCCAAACCTTCAGACCGTAATTCCATGCTGGTTCGAAAACTGTGAAGATTAGAAGTTTATTGTTCAGGTTATTTTAGATCTACGATCTAGTAGATAAAGCAGCAACTGGTAGCGTCTTGAGATGCCAGTAAGTTTAGTCTTTGTTTGATGTTGGTTGTTTGAGATGGCGATCAAGGTGAAGGCCAAGGTAACAGACAGTACTTGATTAAGGAAGGAGAACTTATTTAAACATGACTGGAGGATAGATGCTTTGTCGAAGTGTAAAAGTGACATGTACACTTTTCTGCTAGTTAATCCACATCCTCCATTTTCTTAACCAAGGTTCGAGAAAGAGGAGGTGACTTTGGTTTTTTCTTAAAAATAATTTTAGGAAATGAAGGATAAATTATTTTTTTGATGAAGTTTATAAATAATAATGTGTTACACTTTTCTACATTGAGGCGATAAAGGCAGAATTAGTCCAGTCTTTTCCACTTCCAGATATCATTTCATTTATTATACATTTCTATTGAGCAACTTACGCTCCATTTAGAATATACATACCTTGAAAGGAAAGTCATATATTTAATGTGATTTTTCTTTACTATATCCCAGCTAATTTTATTTCAAAAAGCTATGAAACCGCCTCTAAAAAAATTAAACGAATTAGGGAAGAAAGGAGGCGAGTTAGAATATTATCAGTTATTGACTGGAACAAAATCAAGCTTTTTTAGTCTTTTAAAATCATATAATCAATATTTCTGTTTCCTTCTTTACTTCCTTGCATATTCTGGTATTTTTTATTTTAAGGTAATTTTATTGTATAATTTTCGAGTCTTTGAATAAGGGCACATTATACTGCTCATTGTTCATGTCTGTTTGCAACGGTCATGTTGTTTGTAAGGCAGTGTTACAAAGTTAGGACAGTTTTGATTTTTATAATTCCGGCGAAGATGTGTTTGTATATTACGTTGGATATTACCAAATTATAAATCGGCACATTAAATAATCATTTTGTAGGATGTGTACTTTAGAACATTATTATTCCTTGAACTATATTAGATTCTTCTTTATTGTATGTTCTGTTTCAAAGAAGAAGTGTGTTTAAGATCGAGTTAGACGATAAGAAAAAGCCATCGACATAGAGAAAGTATTAAAAAATTTAATAGGGTGCAAGGTTTTAGTTTATAACCCCTATTAACGAGTATATCCTTTTGTGAATTGTTTGCAGCAAATATCAAGCTAGTTAGATGAAAGGATTCATCTGGATAAATCATACTATTTTTATTAATATGATTATTCTTAATTAGGTATTATAAGATCAATTCTTATTTCAATCGCGTCCAACTACTTGCAATGTAGGATTTAATACTTAATTCATTGAAAGCTCTGTTTTGTTATTTTCTTATTTATTTATTTATTTTTTTTTTTAATTGTTGGAATGTAAAGGTGGAGTTTATTAAATTCGACAATTTATCTAAATTATAGAAACACTTAATGTAATTATAGGTAATTGTGTAATGAATTATTTAAGACCGTCTTAATTAATAATATGTATGTAAAGAACATGGAGTAGAATAAATGCAGAAACATAATGCATTGTGAATAATTAGGGCTTAACTGAGTTGAAACCAAGCATCTAATCCTTATCTACATTTTAATACATTGACCTATTATATAAGGCTATTTATAATACATTAAATTAACATATTATATAGTTTTAGATATTATGTACTTAGATAGAATGTATTTAGATAAATGATGATGCTTAGGACTTAGTTTATAGTTTTAGATCTATGATGGTGCTTTGGATGCTTCAGAAAAATCTTCGAAACAGAGAAATGTAATGAGCATTAATTAATCTTAGCGGCTGGATCTTAGATCACCCTTTCAATTAAATACCCACTAGTTTCTTTTCACTTACATATTTAGGAAATTTTACCATAAGGTGTACAGATTTGACAAATAAATCTCATTCAACCGATCTTTCAACCGCTGATCCTTAGGTCAAACCTTGATATTGACCTTCCAGGTCATCCTGCGTCTTTTCTATTAGGGTATGCCTATGTAGGTTTACTTAGAAAAGTGCTACGCACCCATTTTAGATATGTGCCCAAACCTTTGGCATATTTAGTGCAGCTTGATGAATTGCTAATACATTTGTTCACTCACTCGGAGCTTATCTTGAAACACTTAGATACGGATAAGGTCTCTTTGATTTCATCTACTTATCATTGAAGCTTTAATATTAAAATAACATCACCTATTCTAAAGCATTGTATAATTTGAGTAGAATATTTAGGCCTTGAGTATGATACGAACGGCGAGCGGTGGGCGGTAGAGTGTTGTTGCTTACGTTTATGTTTAAACTAGTAGTTCTTTGAACAGAGTAGACCTCGCTCGTTAAAATAACAAATCGGGGTTTGAGCTTTCGTTCATAAAAACTATTTATCGTTAAACAGGGTCTGAAACGTGGCTATTTTAGAGAAAAATAGACTCCAGCGCTGGATTCTATTTTTCTCTGTATGTTTCCCGTAGTTAATAATAATAATAATTTGATTTAAATTAAAATTTAAATGTTCCGTAGTATGAATACTACCAAAAACGTAAAAATTAAATATTAACCTAAAAAACCAACTCGAAAAAACAGATAAAATAACGGTATTTTATGTTTTACCCCCCTTAAAAAGTAAAATTTGACAAAAGTGTACATAACAACAATTGTTGCACTTTTTGCATAAGAGCTTTTCAACGATATCAATTTTTACCATTATAAATTATAACACCAAAAAACCGGCAAATTTACAGTTTTTTACGTTTTACCCCTTAAAAATAAATTTTTTGAAAAAGTGTACACATCAACAATTGATGTACTGGTCAAGAGCTTTCCAAAAATACCAATTTTATCAAAATCAGAGCATTTTTATTTTTGGTCACGTGACCGAAAAATTACGGCAAACGGAAAAAAGTTTTCTCTCAATATCTCAGCAAATAGGACGAAGTTTTTAGGTTATAAGTACTCGATTTAAAGAGCATGAGTGTGCAATTAGTACCCCGTAATGAGAATTAAAATCGGTTAAGAATTGCGAAAGTTATGAACGCTCAAAGTTAAAATTTCGAAATTTCAGTTTTTCGTTGAAATTGAGTGTTACAACTTCAAAACGTTATTAGGGTAAAAATTAATTATTTTTTTATACTGCTTTGAACCAAATGTATTAGCGCATATAAATTACTATAAAAGAAAAAAAAAATACTGAAAATAACCCACCACTATACCCCGTATGTACCCCGGACTTTGATGTACCATAACTCGATAAGAACGTGTACGAATAAAATTTTAATTTCTTTAGCGTGTGCACAATTTAGTACCCAATTCGGGCTCAAAAGCCCGAAATCGTATTGATACATCCCTATGAGGAGATACGGTAACCGTAAAGAAAAACGTGAAAAAATGATAAAAATTGACACGAAAAAAACGTTTTTT
>KZ652691.1:81523-96830 GCA_001010745.2 Gerris buenoi
TAGAACTATATATATATATATAATATGTGAGTGTGTGCATGTGTATATAACTCTAAACATTTTTACATACATTTTGTAAGATAGATTTACTCGAGTAAGATTTTTTTCCAAGCGGTTATGTCGAAATGTAATTTTTTCCCCCTACTATCTCATATACTTATACTATAGTAGGCTCTCTTTTCTCTCGTAATATGAATAAATAAAATACAATTTTGTATGCATAGAAAATAGAAAGTACGTATGAAGATTATTATTTCTGCAATCACGGGAATTTTATATTGAAATAAAACGATACACTTACAAACATCAAGCTTAATAAGAATGTATTAGAAAAAATGTTATTTCTTTTTACTGCCGAGTTCACCGAAGGTAGAGGAAGCTATGTGATCGTTCTGAAGAATGAAAATATTTTATGCCTCCGATTTCAAAAATTCCAAGGCAGAAATTTGTTTCAGACATAAGAGAACATTTTTGGTTCCATATATATATTTGTCGGTCTTTCAGTCTGTCGGTCAGTCGGTATGTCTGTCGCTCAATGTTTGCGAACCAACATATCTTAAAAACTACACGTCCGATTTTAATAAAATTTGTATGATAGATCATCACATCTTTGTTGGTCCCATATAAATTTTAACTTTCTGCGCCCAGTATATTTTCTTCAACATGCGCGCAAACATATATTTATTCACACCTATATCTTCAAACGTACTCATCTGATTTTTATGAAATTTAAATGATTTTTCCTAAATTTGCTTCTGAGCTCTGAGCTCACCAAAGATTCTGCTATCTAATCTTGTTGATGAGTGAAAATTTATTTTTTCTCCGACTTTAAAAAATCCAAGACAGAAATCCCTTTCAGAAATCAGGAAACATCTTTGGACCCATATCTATCAGCCTGTCCAAAATTTTAGCGAACTAAAATATCCTACAAAACTGATCATCCGACTTGATTGATTCAAATGAAATTTGAATAGCATTGTTGATCCTATATAAGTTTCAACCTTCAAATGCGCACAAACATAATTTATTTACACTTATATCATTTAAAGTACTTGCTGAAATTGAGAAGTTATATCATTATTAGTCCACTGTTGGTCACATATAAATTTTAACTACCTGCGCAAATTTGATATCGAATGAAAGTACATGTGACCTCACTAGGAATCAAACGAGATTCAAATCTCATGTGAACATCGTCCATATTTGGACGCGAGTGGAAGCTATGTGTCACTCGTCACTCAAATTAGCAGACTACTTGACATGTTGTAACAAATTATTATTATGTACTTGAAGGTTTGTTACAATAGTGGATTCTAATAATGGGTTCTAAGTCAACATTTTTATTATCTGACAACTTTTCAGTGAATGGTCTCCTATCAACAAGGTTTTTAACCTGTGCGGTGTCTCATGCCTTGCCTTCGCCTAGGCACTATATGGCTGCTCAGTGCAGAGTAAGATCAGATGCTGATCACTAAGAAATACGATTTAAACATATATTTAGAACTCCTACTCTGAGATTTTTTTTTTAATCAGTTTTAAAGCTCAAATTCAACTTCTATTTCACGTATGCCTCGTCTCGTCGGCACTAATGATTATCTCAGGGCTTCAAAGTGTGCTTTTTCGAACAATAAGTTAATTTTGTGTGTGAAATTTCATAATTTCTATTCAAGTGACTCCCAACTCATTTAAACACAGTTTTTAGGGGGCAGCTTTCCCCAAAACGTTTGAAATTGTAAAAAAATCTGAAATATAGTCCATTCAAATTTAAATATATAAGAAGTTTTTTTTTTTTTTTTTTTTTTTTAGGCAAAATCTAGTTTTTGAGGTATTGATAAAAACTAATTAGATTTAGGTGAACATCGAAAACGAAATGCAAACAATCACCTGTTGATCACTTTTTGTAAGGTATGTTTTTTTTTTTTTTTTTTTTTTTAAATACATTTATCTGAAGTTGACCCAAAATATAATTTTGAAGAATATATTTATAGGTATTTGGTGACACCTTGAACTGTACATTTAATACATTATTAAAATTGCTCAATACTTTCGACGAATATTTTATACTCTTATACTCATTAATCTAACACCTTTTAGGAACACTTCGAAGATGCACACCACAATGCACACATGGGCAAAAAAAGCAAATGTATTATAATATTTTAATACATTTAAGGTTACATATTTCATCCCTTCCCCCGAATAGCAATTTCATTATGCAAAGATATTAATATTTTTCTCGGAAAACATCATTGAAATAACCATAACATATATCTACGAATTACATTTTAAACTATGTGTATTAAAATTGTTGATCTATCTTTATCTAATATGTTATTTTGTCTATAAAATGTTGTTTGTAAGATAGAGCTATAAGGATTTGAAAGTATGGTTTCAATTATTAATGTCTTCATCCCACACCTTTTATAAATATATTATTTTTTCATTTCTTTAGCCACTATACATTTTTAATATGAAAAAGTTTTGTTGTCAGCTAAACCAAGCTTTTTTATAGTGTCAGAAATGTCTTCTAAATGTATAATAATTGACTTGTTATATGTTCATGAGTGTAAGACATCTTGACATGCTAATTATTTTAAATATAAATGGAACCCATAAATTACAGCAGTACCCATACTCATATAATAAAAATTCATTATTATGAACATGAGAAAAAAAAAATTATAATAAATAATTTTAATATAAATGGTTAAAAAATATAAATATATACATATAGAGTTTTTAGAGAGTCGGTTAAGCATTTTATGTTCCACACACCTGCACAACCAGACATTTAATAAATATAAACATGAACATTACATGAACATTTTAAACGTGATACATGGAAAAAATGTTCGTCATATGGGGTTCTTAAATGATAAAGGAGTACAAATATATATTTATTTTGTTTTTGTACCAATTCATTCTTAATTTATTCTTAAAAATTGTGTTTTTCTTGTCCACTCTATATTTTTTTCACATTCAACGTAACAGTCTTTAAAAAATAATTTATTCTCATCCGATGCAAAATGGCCAAGGACCACCTTGGTCCTTGGTGTGTACTGGAAGCACATATACTTGGTAATTTTACTGTCTTTCATTGTTGTCATTTCATACGAATAAAACACTTAACACTTAAGTAACTAATCTCACTTCAAATCGTATACAAGATTCAAGGTTGTAGTAAAAATAAAATTGGGAAGAAAATCCAAGTAATCACAAAAAACTGAGTTTTAAGACAGTTGGTAAAACATTGTTCAAATTTTAGGAACATTAGTTCAGTAATAAATATTTTCTAATTATGAGACAAATAAATTTATTCTTTTACTTAAAAATAGTGACTAGACATTTTTTAGTGACTAGAACTTTTTCCTTTCTTACAGTAATCAAAAACAATTTATACTTTTATTCTTTCTTCGTAAATTATTATAAAAAGTTGTCTTGACCTCTAACCTAGGTAAATGGTGCTATTTTTCAAAAAAATAACAGTATATAAGATTTTTGTAACTTCTATCATTCATCTAACTTACCTTGTGCTGACCACATGAAACTTAAAATGATAATAAAATAAATGTTAATGTTGATGCACATACAAGATAAATTATACTTATAAATAACGTTGTATAACTTGGGTTGAGAAATAATTTGTTTGTCAATATATCAAAGTGATATGAATTAAAAGTGAGAGTTTTTACTGAAATCGGCTTACTTTTCAAAGACTTAGAAAAGCAACAGTGAAATATAACCTAGAATGAGTGGGTTCGAAAACACTGGCCAGATCAACCGGTAGTTTGTTGTGCTCAGTGTCAAAGTGTATTGTGTTTTGCTGTCTTTAGTGAGAATCTTTTAATGTGGACGTCTATGAGTTGGTTCGAAAACAGAGGCCAGATCAACTAGTAGTTTGTTGTGGTTAGTGTCAATGTGTATTGTGTTTTGTAGTGTTTAGCTGAATCTTTTAATGTGGACGTCTATGAGTAGGTTCGAAAACACTGGCATCGACAGATCAATCGGTAGTTTGTTGTGTTTAGTGTGATAGCGGCCTTAAGTGCTTTAGTTTCCGAACAGGTCTTTACTGTTTTGTTGTTTGCCGCGAGCGTGAAGATAGTAATAGTACTCAGGTTTGCAATAATTTTAATTTTATCATTTCAAGTTTCTGAGAATAGCAAATAAAATAATCAGAAAATGTAGGATAAAGGAGGACAATAGTGGAACAAAATATCGAAGCACTGTAAATTATTATAATAAATAGCGCCACGAAGATACACTAGTGTGGTTACTAACTGTTATAACCGTGATATCGACCGCTGGAGCAACTGAAGGTTTGCAGATTACGAACATGGTCAGTTGTTGAGAATGCTACAATTGCCTTGCCGCAGGCCCTATGTATTCAGGACAGTCTACCATATGGCGCACTGGCTGCAATTCGTCCTTACTTTACAAAACAAACATGATATTAATGAATAATATCTAGATATGAATTGCCATTATTTGCCACTTTCTTAATTACTAATTTGTTGTCGCAACAAATTTTATTTGAAAGTAAATATGTATCTAGGTGAAGCAAATAATACCTATTAATATAGGTATTTATAAAATGAAAAAGGATCCTAATATTTTTTTCTGAGCAATGTATAGAATTATACTTCAATTTTATATGTATAGATATAGATTACGTCTATCTTGAATATTTTATAAGTTGTATGTTACTGTCAATAAGTAACTAAACATAACCATTTGATAAAAAAAAGTTGTAAAATATTGGTTCACTGCCATTGCACTTTTTTATTAAGCGAGTTTTTATTTTCGAATACTCCTAAATAAATTTCTCAGAAAAAGACTTCAATCAATTTGAGATAAAAAGAGCTTTTTTTCTCATTAAATTATTTTAAATTTTAAGCATATAATTATCAGTAGCTAATAATCTCTTTTAAGCTATTTATTAACAAATTTCTTCATCTTGATCTCTTTCAAAAATTAGGAAGAGCTTTAATTCGGTTAATTGAGAAACGTAATTTTTCCGTTTAGACCAGAGCTCTGTAGCCAAAAAAAAAAACGCTCTTAATTATTTTAATCTAATTGAATTAGAGTCGGACTTTGTTGTCCTGGATCTTTGAGAACAAAAAGACCATTCGTTGTTTCCTTTATTGAGTTAACTCGAAACTTGGCTACATTTATTCTCTCCGCTTTTTAGTTATTTAATTGTTTCTTTATTACGGTTTAAACAAAATACTGTAATTAGATGATACTTATCATTGGTTGTTAGAGAAGTGGCAAAAAGAGGAATTAGCACGTTTGAAAAGATATACATTAGGTTCGAAAACAGAGGCCAGATCAACTAGTAGTTTGTTGTGGTTAGTGTCAATGTGTATTGTGTTTTGTAGTGTTTAGCTGAATCTTTTAATGTGGACGTCTATGAGTAGGTTCGAAAACACTGGCATCGACAGATCAATCGGTAGTTTGTTGTGTTTAGTGTGATAGCGGCCTTAAGTGCNGGACGAGTTCGTTAATCAATATAATCTACCCAGCCGTATCAAGATGGCGGCCATTTAAAATAATAAAAGTCTGCCATTTAAAATAATAAATTCTGTTTCAACTATAACTTTTGAACCATTTATTATAATGAAGTTAAACAGGGGTCTTTTTATGCATTTTTATTGTACAAACAAAAAAAAAAAAAAAAAAAAAAAAAATACTCCGCAGTGTCTAGCCCAATCCGTTCCTATATATTTCCTTTATCCTTTATATATATTTTTTTACAAAGAATAAAGAAGATTTTTTCGTTTATTTGTAATTCAAGGACATATAGCGCAAAGATAAATTGGACAAAACCGAAACCAACTACCTACACATTTGTACTTCGGACGTCCTCCTTTTATTAAAAAAAAAAACAATTCAAACCCTTAAACTTCAAACCCTAGTGATTGAATGATTATTTGTTAGAGATACCCTATAATTTTCCTGTGATTGCGTTATTGCAAGTAACATATAACACGAAAGTTTCAAATGGGTTGCGTTGGATACTTTCGGACATCAGATGCCTTACAGACAGACGGACACAGAAGCGCTGGAATGTATAATGTATAAGGGTCCTTTTTTTGGCGGCGGGTCCTTAAAATGGCAAAAGAGATTTAAACGAAACACATTTTCACAGAAAAAAAAGTTTTCCCAGTGGAACAATCAACTTTAAGTGCCCTTAATGATAAATTTAAAAGGTAAACATGATTTAAAATGAGAACAAGAAGCTTTTGTTGAAAGTTGAAAGTACAAATAAATGATAAAATAATCATAAGGAGAAGGAGTTTTTAAGAGGAAAGTTGAAGAGAGCGTATAATAATTAAAGAAGTTACTGTGAGGATTGTTTTCCTCTATAGTTCATATCTGCTTAGTTGCGTTATAGTTGGTTATTTGTTGCCTTACTTATGTCATAAG
Organism: Gerris buenoi; assembly: GCA_001010745.2. Classification (NCBI taxonomy): domain Eukaryota; kingdom Metazoa; phylum Arthropoda; class Insecta; order Hemiptera; family Gerridae; genus Gerris; species Gerris buenoi. The sequence continues at coordinate 87,950 of KZ652691.1, forward strand.
TGCAAGAATTAGTCACATAAAATTATAAATGATTTGATGACAACCCTATGAAATGACAAAACAGAGTTGACAAACCCTATGAGATGACAAAACCTTATGAAATGTATACATTTTTTTTTTTATTACAATATATTGCAAAATATGTTAACGTACTTCCTAATAAAGAAAAATATGTTATTATAGGCTTGGCTATTGCCGTTATATGTTAAACTTATGTCTTCTTTTTTTTCTTTCAGGTAATTGTTTCATTGTCATTTTATAATTAAAAAACGGCTCTCACAATATAATTTATTATTTTGTGAAGAATCGTTCTTTTTTTATACTTTTGATATTAACTTGACTTTTGTTTTGCACCGATTCGTGAGTATAATTTTTATTCTAGCTATAAAGTTTTATATAGATTTAATAATGATATTGCAGGCATCCACAGCCATTCATGTGGAGGCCTCCTTCCACGTTAGTATATGTTTTATGTTCTAATGTTGTCCACGGTTAGTAACAATATTAACTGGCACCATCGAACATCAATATTTTATAGTATGTTAAACATTTTTCTTCTGGCTGTTTCATTTCTTGGTTTTCGGATTGGAACACTACTTTTTATTTTCCCGTAGTTTTTTTGATACAATTAACTAAATCAGGCATCGCATGGCTCTATCATTGAAGCGAGCGTATTGCAATGAAATATTAAACATTGAAATTTATTTATCATGATGAAAGTTATAGTTGAAGATAAGTGGAAGAGGGCAGTGTCCGGGACTTGGTACAAAGCTTTTCCTCCTAAACAAACCTATACAACACGACTATTTGGATCTTAACCCCCCGTCGTAGCTTTTAAACAATAATTATAAATGCATCACATCACTACGCAAAAACTTCTACTTGTATTAAGTTGAAATTTTACAAGCCTGTTTCAATTGTACTTGAGATGATTTATTTAAAGTTTTATTAAAATTGTTACGTTGGAACGTAAGATATCGGTAAAAAGGTTGTTTTCTCTATTATAAACGTTTAGGTCGGCTTTAATAGTTTTTGCGATATTTATTAATTCATAGCAATGTCGTTGTTGGTTTTACTAAGAAATGTTATTGTAAAAAAATGTTTGTATCATCGAATAGGTGATGATAGAATTTTTTCCCGTCATTAAATTCAAATTTTAAATTTGAAGCTCACGTTTACACGAGCATTGCGCGCGAACTCTTGGATGGATCACTCTATCCAACGAACTTAGCCTGAGTATTAGTAAAAGGAAGATGTATACCAATTTTCAACTATATCGGTCAATTTTTAGGGTTTCGAGGTCGTCCTAGAAACCCTTATCCTTTTGGTAGTGAGTCCGTCCGTCGCAACTTGGTGTATATCTCCCGACCTACTGAAGCTATAGACTTGAAATATAAGTAAATAAGTAAATTTGGTATATAAGAAACTTTTTTGCCCAAAAACAGAAAACCTATTGCGAACTTTAACACTCTATTCTGCGATCTGCGATCAATTGCGATCACTACGCAATATTTTACATTTCTTGTAATTTTCAAGTTGGGTATCATTTCAAAGGCATTGAAATGTAGATTACAAATATGTATCGCATTTTCAAAATGGCGGCCATTTTACCCCCCTTTTTAGAAATTTTAGGGGGCCGTAACTAGGGGGCCCCAACATTTTTGTGATTTTTAAAAAATCGATGTTGGGTATCATTTTAAAGGTATTGAAATTTAATTCACAAAAATATATCGTGTTTCCAAAAAAGCGGTAATTTTACCCCTAAAAGAATTCAATAAGCGCATACCGAACATAGTAAAGAATAATAATATATGCACATCTTGATTTTTAAAAGTGAACAATAGATATTTTTTACTTGGTGCATAGGCTTCTGCGGGTAGACTAGTAATAAACAGCTTGGTTTTCCGGTGGAATCCGCGTCTCGAAGGGGATGAAGTCCGACGTTTCACTTTCACTACTGGAAGCATCTTCAGGGGTGTGGTGCATCGTGGTGTTGACTCGAAGCAATCACAAGATGAACTGACTGACTTGTTACATCACCCGCCCGACAAAGGAACACCGACGAAGGTAGCACCTTCCGGATTGCATCATCCCCACAGAGAAACACCGACAAAGGTAGCACCTGCGAGATTACATCATCCCGACAAAGGACAACCCCAAGTACGGAAACACCCAGGTACAATCTACGGTCTAGGAAACCAGTATAAATATGCCGTACTTCTCTCCAGTCGTCAGTTCATCTTGTGATTGCTTCGAGTCAACACCACGATGCACCACACCCCTGAAGATGCGTCCAGTAGTGGAAGCGAAACGTCGGACTTCATCCCCTTCAAGACGCGGATTCCACCAGAAAACCAAGGTGTTTATTAATAGATATTTTTGTTTAAAAAAATATATAATAATAATTAATTCTTATGACCGAAGAAACCCTTTTAGTATCTTGCTGGCAAGTACTTGACGGGATTTTTACTTAAGTTATGGTGGGACACGTAAACGATACACACAGACAGACAGACTCACAGACAGACAAGATGCATATTTCGTTGAATGTAAGAAGCTCGCTTACGCTCGTTTCAATAAATGATTTGATAACAAACCTGATGAAATATATACATATTTTTTTATTACAAAATATGTTACATACTTTCTATAAAAGAAAATATGTTATTATAGGCTTTCACTATCATAAAGGTATGGCGCGTATTATACCAGTTGATAGAAATGGAATGCATTCAATTAAATGAGGGGGCAAAACCTTTTACCAGTCAGGCAAGACGGAAATGAAGAACTAGTAATGTATCAGGAAATTTTCATTTCAAAGGTATACGAGTGCCATAGCTACATCCTTTTTTGCGGAGGAACATAGGCATAGATAGATATAGATCTTTCCAAGACGCAGTACGATCAATAGATAGTGTGCTCTTTCTTTGTTGAAAGAAACCTTTAACATTTTAATGGTCTTGCACAAACATTTGCGAGACTACTGGTACGGAAGTTTAAGAGAAATAGGATACGAGGCAGGCTGAAGCTGTAGGAATTTCTCGTGCGACGTGCGACTATTATATTAATCGCTATAATTCGTTTAATTTTGTGTCTCCTCGGATGTTAGTTATCTACCCACATCCTCGCCCCATCTTTGGGATGAGGAAGTGTTGATCGTCGGAAGATTTATGTAAGGAGCCTGGTCGACACGGTATACGACGGTCTAGTGTGCCACAAGCTTATGAGTTATTACCTCAAACAGTTTATCCTATTACATACTTTTTTTTACCTAAAGAAATGGAACTAAATAATACAAAATTAATACAACAAAATAGTAGTTGCTCTTCTTCGTTGTAATTAGGATGTACAATATACGTCTAAACATTTGTGTCTTATAGATCTAACGTCTAAACATTTGTGTCTTATAGATCTAACGTCTAAACAATTGTGTCTTACAGATCTAACGTCTAAACATTTGTGTCTTATAGATCTAACGTCTAAACATTTGTGTCTTACAGATCTAACGTGGCGATTTACTATAATATGTTATTTACTCCACGGAATACTTGTACGTTTTTATTTTCCCCTTTTTTCTTCACATTCTAAACAAGGCAATATTAAGTTAACAGAGGAATGAACTGAACATATGTTAACACGGTTTGGATCATATATTACCGCACTGGGGACCCAATTGAACCCATATTATATTTAGTGTTTGGATGCCATACTTCATAAGAGTGAAATTTGTAAATTTATTGAAAATTGCTGTTCATTTGTCAAAATAAATAAAAGTGAAAAAATCAAATATGTATGATATGAGTCATGTCATACAAAAGATTAATTTTTAAAAAAAGAATTATGAGCTAAATTTATTTCTCATTGGTCGTAATTCTACATATTATTCAAAGTAGGTGTATGAACTTATTTTAATATAAGATGAATAATTTTACTTTTGTTATATTTTTCGGGAAGATAATAATTTATTTTTCTTTCTTCAACCAATTACTCAAAACTTCTCAATGGCCTTTCAAAAGTTACAGTGTATAATATGTTAAAATATTATACTTGGTACGATAAAAAACTGCCTGTTGCGCTGTAATGGAGGCTCTACTTGAGAAAATGACAAAGTAAAGTATAATCCTGAAAAATAGCTCTGGATCAGAGGTGAACTGCTCCATCTCTTTAGCCTAAATATTTTCTAACACGACCTTTAAAAAAGACCTTATAAAAAGGAAACAGACCATTAAAATATCTCTCCTTTAATCCATCTTAAATTATTACCATCAATAATTAACTTTTTTGTTCTTATTATAGTAGTAGAAGTAATCTAGTACTTCCTACTAAAACGGGTAGAACGAACCACTTGTTCTACACCTTGCAAGTAGGCCATCTTTTAGGCCCTTTTCACGCCCCGCGGTAGAGAATTCCAGCCACTTCACACATCATACATTTGTACATTGTACCGCCGAAGCGAGTATGATGTGATCAATAGTGAGCCATATAAATCAGAGCGTCACGGCGAGGAATCGAACCCCATCTCGTCCCACTTATGATTCAGTGATGGCCGAGCAGACGTGGCTTAACCCACACGGTCACGCTGGCTCTCGTTCTTATTATAGGTCTAGCATTAATCCCACGCAACTATATGAACAGTGGTTCATATCGAACAGTGGTTATAAAAATAGTTTCTTAACATCAATGAAGAAACTAAAAAAAAACAAACCTTTTTATAATTTGTGATTTTATACTAATGTTTGAAATGAACAACCAATTTTTTTTTCTCTAATCGATTCTAGAAATGTTTGGGGGTTTCATTCGGCAATAAAATAACTCATAAAATTTGAGGTTTTAATAAAACAAAATGGAACCTCAGATTTTATTATTTCACTTGTTTTCTATCATAAATTATTTCAATAGTTACATTCATAGTGTTCTATTCAAAAAGATATTTAATCTAAAGCTTATATGAACATTTTGAAATTGCTATAAAGCAGTATTTCAAAAAAATAATGAAATTTATAATAGAACGAAGACGGACCTCAGATATGATATACGCTTGGATAAATTCAGGAATCGTTGACTGGAACAACATCAAGCTATTTAAGTCTTTTCAAATTATATTATCGATCTCTCTTTAGACCTCCATATGCTTTTTTATGTTTAATTCAATGGGTGTCTCAAAATAACTTGGCATTTTAAATTCTCTTTTAATGTGTCAGGGATTTCATTACTTTATTTCAGAACTAAGAATGATTTTCTATGGAAACCATTTAATAGTAATTTATTTTAATGTTTTTTATAATTATGTAATCAATTTATCATTTAAGTCTTAACTAAAGATATTTAACTGCAATTTCTAATTATCACAGCCAAGCCAAAAAAATATATCGGGATATCAATAATGAAATACCAACAGTGGAATTCAATATAACCTGCATATTATATATTTATCTGAGTCTTATACTTATGAAAACCTGTCAGCTTTATTAGCAGTTTATCATATCATTAGCAAATTACAAACTTGTAATTTGTTTAGTGGTTTTTCCAGATTTCCGATAGACTACTTGTACAAATCTTTAACTTAGTATTTGCTGTTATATAATTTACTCTTATCAAAACAGATAAATATAAAGCTGAACTATGAACCATAAACTCTTTGATTCTTTGATCTACATTATCTTCTGTCCTTTCAGTTAAGGGAAATTTGTTTCCTAGATAGGTAAAGTATTAGATAGTTAAAGTATTTTCCCTTTTGTGTGGGTTCTTTCTACAAAACCATAGAATTATTTATCTTAATATTACAAATCTCATGGTTTTAATCTTCGTACTCTCTTGAGATCTTCTCTTCTGGACTTAAACACAAACTTCATTTCATTGTTTAAATTGATATAAAATACAACAAATCCATTGGCAAGTAAGTACAAATAAGGCCATTGGCAAGTAAATCCATTACAAATAAGTATATATTTTAATTAAATAAATAAAAAAGTAAAACAAAGTTCTAATTGAAATACATATTCAATTATAAGTCCGTAGTACGAACCAATTTAAATTAAGGTGCTTCAATTACTTTTAAAGTTTATAAAAGATGGTTTGCTCTTTGAGCAATATTACTTATTATCTTAGATAAACTTTATTTTAATTGTACTAAGATGAGATTTATTAATTATTATAGATATAAAAAGTGGAAAATAAAATATACTGCCAATTAGTGTGGCACATAGCTGCCTCGCATCTTATCATGCATTTCATTATCATATTAACCTTAACATTATTGTTATATTACTTTATTGTTATACTAGCCGTTATGCCCGTGGCAACGGGCAGATTAAATATGGTTAAAATAAATATGGAATAAAAAGTTATAATTAAAATACATATTTAAATAGATATTTACTGTTTTAAATAATAAGTTTTATGCACGGAGTTTCATTACAATGGAATGACGTCGAGGTAGCGTTTTCGCCTGACGTACAGGAAGTCACTGGTTCAATTCCAGCTTATGCGCATCAATTTTTAACGTTATAAATCATATAGAGGTGAGTCGTTACCGTTGCCGTCGGGACACTACTCGATTATATAAAAGACAGTTAACTGTCTAAAAAGTACATATTAATAGTTTTAGCGATCTTTAATACTTCATAGCGGTGTCGCTGTAGGTTTTACTAAAAAATTGTATTAAAAAAAAAATGTTTGTCTCATTGGATAAATGAAGTTTTTTTTCCCGGCCTAAAATTCCAATTTAAAATTTTAAGTTCATATTTACGTGGGCGTTACGCGTGAACGCTTGGACGGATAACGTTGTACAACGAACTCGTCCTGGGCATTGATAAAATGAACATGTCTATCAAATTTCATCAAATTCGGTCAAGAATTACTCAAGTTATCGTCGGACGTTTCAAATTTCGCGGACACACAGACCGACAGACAGACAGACACGAGACCATGATCCCTGATGGCTGAAACGGATTTCTGTCTTGGATTTTTTAAAATCGGAGGCATAAAACTTTTTCGTTCTCAAAAATGAACACACTGCTTCCGTTACCTTCGGTAAGCTCGAAAGCAATATTAAGAGGAGGTATTTGCTTCCAAGCTTACCGATGGTAATGAAAGCATTGTGATCATTCTGAAAAACACATAATTTTATAGATGAAAAATTTATAGATATATATATCTGTGTCAAACACCAGGGAACGTTTTTGATCTCATGTCGGTCTGAAGTTTAACTTTTTTGCGAACCACCATATCTTAAAAAACCTAACGTTTAATAATTGTACTATTCCTATTCCTAAATATCCACTACATATTTAATGTTATTTGCACCTGTAAGAATAATATAAAATCAAGGAAATTTTGCTTAATATAAGAATTTTAACAACTCCTGCAGATATTTCTCAACCTTATTGAGCCTGATCCTGGATCAAGAGAAAATAAAATATTTATATTTGTTGAGTATATTATAATTTTGTCTAATATTGATTTGTTTAATTATATCAACATTCTTTTGGAATCCACAAATTTGTAAGATTAACATTTTATTACATTTCAATTGTTCCGTTTATAAGGGTGTATTGAAAACGATCTCAATGCTGTTACTTTTTTCAACTCATGTCTGTTTGCAAAACTGAAGTGAATATGTGAAAATATTTTATACAGTCCAGAAGTCATTAGAAAACAGCTCATTTTCCCACGTGATAATTATGATGGCTTTGAAAGAAGATTATGTTTGTGCGGTCAATTTGTTAGGTTTCCCAAGAGAGACATAAAACTGCGCATGCCCTTTTATAATCTCAATACATTCAGGTGTTTATAGTAAGTAACTAAAGATGTGTTCAATACGATGCAGTATCAGACTTTTATTTTGATGAATCGACGTTAAGAAGAACTAGATTAAATACGGTGTGTTTACATGGAAAGATACCATATTCAGATTCAGATCGTTCTCAATACTCAATATAAACGTAGCTAATATACATTTAAAACATAACATATTCTGTGAAGGACGATTATCTAGATAGTTTTAAAGTAATAAAATGGAAGTAATGATATAAATACTCTTTTTGCTAGAGCCAGTATAACCACGTCTTCCCAAACCATTGTAGTGGTAGAACCAAAGGACCGCATCTCGTTTTTATTTTAAAAGGTCAAAGTTTTGTTTTCGATCCTTTGAGAGTTGCCCGACTCGTGTGCTAGTGTGAAGATTACGTTATCATGCAGAAAATATGAGGGGGCCCGGAGTGTTTATTTTTTCACCGCCGCCCCGAGGGAAGCGGCTTTTCCTCCTAATCGCGTTGCTTTTATCTTTTCCTTTCTCTCGTGGTTTCAAATTAATACGTTTTTACAGCTTTACACCCTCTGCCACAACTTTAAACCTCGATGCTACTTGTAGTGTGATAAATATAATTTTTAAAAAATATTGTGTATTATTTGCTTTAAAACTAAGTGTAATTAAAATTAAATTAAATAGTCAACAAAAAAAAAAACCTTTTCAACATATACAAAAGTCTATAAGATTAAGTTGGCACAATCGAAGGCGGGAAACAACAAACGTGGAGGTAGTTTTGGGGTTATAAAAAGGGAAAATCAGTATTGCCATGTTATTTTTTTTGTGGAACAGGGGTAGAGTAGAACATTTTTTTTCTGAAGTTGCATTCAACATGGGGGACCAATAAAATCGTTACCCTCAAAATTTTCCCGCCTTTTGATTGTGCCAACTCTAATCTTATAGACCAGAGGTGGGGAACCTTTTTACCATTGGAGGCCATATTTAAATTAGACAATCATAAAGGAGGCCGCATAAGTTAATGCAGTGGCGTAAATGGTAGGAGGGGGGGGAATTATAGTTGTAACAAGAAAAGGGAACTACTTATTCAAAAAGCAGATCACCCCCCCCAAAAAA
>KZ652691.1:101181-112108 GCA_001010745.2 Gerris buenoi
TTTTTTTTTACACCCTTCCTTACATCCCAATTTAACTTGCCGTGCTGGCACAACGTAACCTTTGCAGTTAGTATACTCATGGCCAGAGTCTCTATATAACTTTCTGGAATATCTTTTCTGTAGCGATCTTTCTCCAATTCGACCTTGTGGACCAACTAAATTCTCAACACCAGCAGGCTCTATGCTGCTGAAAAATTTCTAAAACCTTACAATTCTTCTATTACAATTATAATAATATTTAGAATAATAATAAAAACCGAAAACTTTAAAAGGAAGTGAGGAAAACAACAGCAAATCCACAAAAAATAATTGAATAAAGAGGTAAAGAGGTTAATAATATAAAGCTTATTATTATGACCGGTCTTGATAACAAACTGTTCAGTGCTCCCAGCATAAAAACAACAATAATTCAATTAAAACACATTTATTATAAAGAAAAAATATAGATTGGCCCTAAACTATGACCTTTTTTCGCACATTGGCCCCAAAAGTGTGTCAGTTTGGCCCTTTTTACTCTCACTCTAGCGGTTACTTCACATTGGCCCCCAGCAGATTGGACTTTTTAACTTGTGTCCTTGAAAGCAAAAACAGTTTGGCCCTTGTGCTAAAAAATGCAGATTGGCCCTTCTTGCGCAGAGCTATCGATATGAACGGTGTGGAGCATAAGAAGTTATAATATAAGACAAGGTAATTTAATTTTATTACCTATCGTTTTAGAAAAAATTGAAGATTGACAAAATATTTACATAAGGTACATACTTTGTAACATAATAGACCTCGGTTTAATTGATAACTAACCATCTGTACATATAGTTGAATTGAGAATTATATGTGGCACATATAAGTATGCACCCCATTTAGATAACTTCTATAATAATACATAAAAGAATTTAAAATTTTGAATTAATATGATTGTTTAATATGTTTCATTTTTAGAGCGGAAAGATGTGTTAAGAAGATGACCTTTTAAATAACACAAAGGAGCGAAACGAAAAGTAATGAAAATCAAGTAACTTTGATTTATTTTAATTACACCTTAAAAAAAATTCCATGTACAAATTTAATGAAGGTGTTTAATTTTAACATTGTTTTTCGAATGAAAAGTTAATAGAATAGTAACAGGTGAACAAATGAAATCTCTTTTGCAGTATATTTTCCAGTATATTTTAATATTCCTGTTGAGGTACTACCCATTAGTCGTTTGCACGTGTTTAAACGAAAAACAACAGACTACACATACATTTTTGGTATCAGTGGAACTAAAAAAGTTTTTTATCCATAAAATTCTTAAATTGAAATTTCTCGCTATTTTATAACTTTCTTTGTCTATATAAGTAATTCAAATATTACGAGGAAGTAAAATGGTGTAAATTGATATTAGCATTAAAAGATGGCATTAAAAAACAGGTGTCAAGTACAAGTTAAAATTTGTAACCTAAGTTAAACCAAAGCTTCAAGATGTAAAAAGAGAAGTCGTAAGGGTTTTTATTGCTTCTAAACCAGAAATAAAAAGGACCGTGATTTGAGAAGTAAGGAGCTTGGAATCCCGGCTCAAGATATGTGAGTACATTCACAAGCCTTGTCGTAAAGAAATGATAAATATGTTAGACTTGTGACAACAGCCACTAGAAAGCTTTACTCCCTCCCTTATTACAGCCAATACATTTATCATTTACCTCCACTCGGCTTTATCCTTTCATTTTTCCACCCCACTTCTATTTCATTTTGAAAGACTTATAAATGTACTTGTACGGTTTGCTAGGTTAGGGAAAAAAGCTTCTATTCTATAACGGTTGTAGACGTTTTCCAATAAAGAAACCCGTCTCGAAAGATATGAAGACTGACGTTTTCTTTTTGCTTAATGTATCTTTAGAGAATTTCTTGCCATCATGACGTAAATATGAAGTGCCGTTCAAAATTAATCACATCAGTCAGGTTGAGCTATCGGGTTTTTCTAGGGATACAGGTTATTGAACTGGGGAATCAACTAGAAAGATTGATTTTTGGATTTAACATTTATTTTCAGAAATTTGTAATTTATGTACCACGCTACGCTGTGATGTGATGACCAATAATTGTTTCTTTTTTTGCTCCCGAGCTTACCGAAGGTAACAGAAGCATTGTGTTCACTTTTGAGAACGAAAAAAGATGTATGTCTCCGATTTGAAAAATTCCNAATCTTCTATTCTATAACGGTTGTAGACGTTTTCCAATAAAGAAACCCGTCTCGAAAGATATGAAGACTGACGTTTTCTTTTTGCTTAATGCATCTTTAGAGAATTTCTTGCCATCATGACGTAAATATGAAGTGCCGTTCAAAATTAATCACATCAGTCAGGTTGAGCTATCGGGTTTTTCTAGGGATACAGGTTATTGAACTGGGGAATCAACTAGAAAGATTGATTTTTGGATTTAACATTTATTTTCAGAAATTTGTAATTTATGTACCACGCTACGCTGTGATGTGATGACCAATAATTGTTTCTTTTTTTGCTCCCGAGCTTACCGAAGGTAACAGAAACATTGTGTTCACTTTTGAGAACGAAAAAAGATGTGTCTCCGATTTGAAAAATTCCAAGACAGAAATCCGTTTCAAACATCAGGGAAAATTTTTGGTTCCGTGTCTGTCTGTCTGTTGGTCTGTGTGTCCGCGAAATATGAAACGACCGACGAAAACTTGAGTAATTCTTGACCGAATTCAATGAAATTTGGTAGACATGTTCATTTTACCAATGCCCAGGACGAGTTCGTTGGACAACGTTATCCGTCCAAGCGTTCACACGCAACGCTCGCTTGAACGTGAACTTGAAATTTTAGGTTGGGAAAAAACTCAAACTTCATCTATTCAATGAGATAAACATTTTTTCAAATACAATTTTTTAATAAAACCAACAGCGACACACTGCTATGAAGAGTTAAAGATCGCTAAAACAATTAATAGTTTTTAGACAATAAACAATATAACAATAAACTAATATAAACATAATGTTGTTAATATAATAATGCAGTACATGATAGGGTGCGAGGAAGCTATGTGCCACACTAATTGGCAGTCTATTTATGTTGGGTTATTTTTGGGGATCAGGTGCGTTATAGACAGGCAGACAATTGCAGTAATGTAAGAGTATAAAGGGTCCTCGTTGTGGCGACAGCCAATCAGATTCTTTTGCCTTATGCCTCGTTATGCCTACCGACCTTAAAAAAAATGAGCTATGGTAATGACGCTATACAAGGTTGATAATATGACAACATATTTTATCATAATAATACATAATAAATTATGTATCTCACCTTTGTGAACATTAAACTAGATGTAATCTAATTTGATTATGACAAATTACTATTGCCATGTGGTGACAGATACTAATACTTCTTTACCATGTCCTGTTTCAATTATTATTCTATTAATGCTCTTAGTTAAATTGAACGTTATGGTTTCAATATATAGAGACAGTATTTTCGTAATTCTCTGCCATGTTTCCTGTCCTAAAAGTTTTTAAATTGTTGTTTGATATTTTTATTAAGAAATAAAATAATTTTAATAAATAAAAATCTTCGTTGAAAAGTATTAAATAATTATTTTGCTTTCTTCTGTTTAAAGTCGATTATACAGTATAAAGCTTTGGTTACAAAGTCACGTCTTGCTATTTGCCAAGTGCTAATTGTATATCAAATATATATTTTATTTTATTTAGATAGAATTTTTTTAATTAAGATATTAAGTTGTTCTTTCACTTTCCTGTAGAGGATTTTTCAACTGGAATCCGTCCAGAAAATCCAACCACATGAAACTTTAAGATGTTAATTCCGATTTGAGAATCGATTGCAATGATTATGGAAGTATTCATAGCTTCATGGCTATTTGGCTTGAATGGCAAAGGAGGATTTAGAAAATAACAAGAGACAAGAGGGGATTTTGGCTTTTGTTCAATATTGTGATGCAGGTTAATGAAACAGCAACACGTGAGTGAGATGTGAATGGAGGCATCGGAACTATTGTTCTAGACTCCCTGATTAGCTCCATTCATCTCTTCTAAAACCAGTTTCACGAACATGTGTAGTGTACCTTTCAGTCAGTTTCATTCTATGAGAGCAAAATGCATTTTGAAAATTTCCCAAGGGTAAGTAAACCCCTTGTACTTACTCTATCACAGTCGTCTGTTGACATATTTCAACTAAACATGGATATAATTCACAATAATTATTAAAATTACAATTCAATGTTCAATTTAATGTAAAATTTAAATGTTTTGAAGTATTAAAAGCTTTTCTTTTTTAAAAATAGTTTTAATAAATCGGCGCCACAAACTCGAACTATAAATTCTTATATACTCTAAATTATCTGGGGCTATTCCAACAAACCATCCAATTTTCATAAAAATCAGATGATTAGTAACACTAAATTTAAAAATTCTATAAAATCTAATGTTTTACAATTTTAAACATATTTTAATAGTGTTCAGCAGATTTTTTTTTTTTTTTTTTTTTTTTTTTATTCAATTTTCAGTACTATCATATAAAAATGTTAATAGAGTATTTAAATAGACTACATTTTAAAATTCAGACTGATCGTCCGGACTGATAAGGAGATTTTATTTTTCACCATTAAAGTGTATTACAAGATTTGGACTCGGGGTAAAATCTAATATTAGAATATTTCGCGCCAAAAAATACTTTTTTCTCTATATCTTTATAAAAAAATCTTATATGAGAAAGCAGGAAGTCAAGTTAAAAAATGTTTCAAGTTGAATGATGTGAAGTCAAAAGTTTCTAATTTATTGCTCATAGTTATGAAGACATTCGGAGAAAATCGTGGATATAGAACACGAATTCTAAAAGTAAACAATTGATAGCTGAGAAAAATTATAGGAATTCGTGATTAAGCAGTACATAATGTTCATCAAATGGCAATTTGAAGAGAAATACACTAAAATGGAAACAGAAACTGGTAGAGAATAACATCTGGATAGCCTGTCTACATTTTGTCAAATATATTCTAATATTTTATTGATTAGATAAGCGTTCAACAGAAGATAACTTGATTACATCTGAGTGTTGGCTTATATTGATTTAAAAAAGTATAAAGTATACACATTGGTAATTGAATTTAATAATAATTAAACAATCAATGTGTTCAAAGAGTAATTTTACATGTGTTAAACAGTAAAAATGTTATATAGATTCAACAATAGGTTCATAAGACGAGATTAAGTTAATCTTTTTATTAATATTATATAATTTCAAAAACTTTCGAAAATAAATATTGCTGTTGATAATAATTTCTTAAAATCCGACTAAATTGTCACAAAGTTTCAATTATTGGCGTGCGGTTTCTAAGTAACGTGCGCTATCTATAGAAAAGAAAGATACAATAACAAGATAATTTTCCCGCGTAATTGCTAAATCGTGATGTTGATTACCTTTTCCCCAGATGACGGCTCTCTCGTCGATAAAGTACTGGTCATCCCTGACTGTTCTTCTGTCGCCACTGACAACCACTTTCCACTCTGCGTGCGCCTTTCCTCGCAACACTACACGGACAGCTGCAACAAAATACAAAATAAACTTAATATCTTGACTTATTGATTAACATTAAACTTAAAAAATATTTTATATTAACACTATAGGAAATTAGCACAAAATAAGTTGTCTGTTAATTTAAATTATATAAGAAACATATATGAACGGTGTGGAGCATAAGAAGTTATAATATAAGACAAGGTAATTTAATTTTATTACCTATCGTTTTAGAAAAAATTGAAGATTGACAAAATATTTACATAAGGTACATACTTTGTAACATAATAGACCTCGGTTTAATTGATAACTAACCATCTGTACATATAGTTGAATTGAGAATTATATGTGGCACATATAAGTATGCACCCCATTTAGATAACTTGAGTAAAAGCAGATAATTTCAGCAAACATTTTACTTAATAATATCTCTGGGCAACTCAATCTAATAAAATGATCGTTAGCAACTTTTGCGTTTTTGGTGGTTGACATCATCGTACCATTTCGACTATCGCGAAAGACCTAGAACACCTAACTTAGGTGAATTATGTGTAGCTCCATTGTATTTTGCCTTAGGAGTTTCTACTAGTGGCTTTTGAAAGATATAATTGTGTGGATTTAAAGCATGTTTAAAAGCTTAAATATTTGTCGCATAAAATGTGATATAATCATTTAATTGAAAATATATACAACACGTTTACATAAATCTAAATGTTGAAAGATTCTATTAGTTTGTTGAAAAAAGCAACATCTACAAAAGGAAATTGTTTGGAATTCAATTTTTTTATGTTCAAAGCTTTAATTTAAGTCAGGAGTTATATTTATTTAGCCTTTATTTTTTTATTTTTTTTAAATTGAAAAAGTTGTCACGCCATGAAATTTCATAAAAAAATTTTCTTAAACATTAAATTAAACATTTTGTTGCTTTTTAAAAGATTTTTCATTGGCAGTAAATAAAAAATAAACTGTTGAATTTCTCTAACATCTTTATTTAGAACAAAATTTTACTTTTTTAGTTTAAGTTTATTCGATCGAAAGCTTTCTTACTCAAAAATTTCCTTTTTGTTAAACGATCTTAATAATTAAATTGAGCTTATTAACCGAAATTACCTTATTGGCCCAAATTAACAATTATTATCAATTATTCTCGCTCCCAAAATCTCAACAATTACATAATTACGAGTATAAAAATAAATAACCGCTCAATTATTTTCTCATTCAATAAAGCTTCGCTACTCTTTGTTGAAGTCGAATGATTCGAGAATATACTGAATAAGAATCCTTAAAGTGAACTATAAAGTAAAACATTACCAGGTTGTTTTTTTTCTCTAACTTTAACAGTTAAAAGAAGAAAAAGGGACTCCTTAAGTAAGTTAAACGAAGTGAAAATGTCCCTGAAAAAAAAAACCAGAGAGAAGAAAAGCAACGACTTATAAATTTCCTTTTTTATCGTCGTCCGCTTTGATTATTTATTTGTGTTTTGCATCCCAGCTTACGGAATGCTTACCGATAATGTGTAATAATTCTGAAAGAGGCACTTTTTTGTCTCCGAATACAAAAATTAATTGATAGAAATCCATTTCTGTCGTTCCTTTGTCAGCTGGTCTGTCCGTCAATATTTTTGTAAATACATATTTTATATTGTACCATATTTTAAAATCTTCTTATAATAACAGGTAATAATTAGCTTTCTCTCTTGGTCTCATATTTCAACCTTCTCTTCCAGCCTATTGCTTTCTATTTTATACAATTTTGTATTAACACTTAAAGCTTTAAGCCGCGTTTACTCGATCCAAATATACTTGGACCAAGTCAGTTTTGACTCTATTTGGACGTTATTTTGATCGTGTAAAAAGTGTGTCAAAGCCAACTTGGACATCCAAGTTGAGTTGGATGCGTTCCATGTAACTAGACTTTGATAAATACAAAAATGGCGTCTATCTGACAAATGATGAGAACGAGCTGTCAAAATATGACAGACGTGATGGGTTTTGTTAACCAGAAGGTGATGTATCACCACTGTTTTAAAACTTAAGTACAATTTAACTGGAAAGTTCTTGAGGGAAAAACATTTCACACAATCTATCTTAACCTCTACTTTATAGTATATCAAACTTCCACTACTTTGACCAAGTATACTTTGATCGTGTAAACAATACTTAAAAACTTCACAAACACTTGAACCAATTGGATTTGATCAAAGTGACGTAATCAAGGTATACTTGGTTTGTGTAAACCCGGAATTAGAAATATTCATTCGATTTNAAAAAAAAAAATCGAATAATATTAATAAAAATGTTTATAATGTATATTCTTACTAGAAAGTTGGAATAAATATCACCATAATTAAAGAGGAAGGCTATTTTGAACCACTGATTCCTGTCAAAGAAATTACCCAGCATTACTACGGAGCAGAAATACCGCAAAAGTTAACAATTAAAAGAATAAAAATAATTTAAAAATTGAAAAATACAAGGTACAATTTACTTAGTGCATCTCTATGGCCTCGCATGGCCATGCATGATTACTGAAATAAAGACTTAAATCTAATTATTGGAAGTCTTTAAATTTTTACATTTACATGTATAAAAATAGTCCAATTTAAAAAAATTGAGTTGGTTATGTAATTGGACCCAGTAGTTCTTGAATCTTCTACAAACTATTTACTGTGTAGATATTTTATTTTTATCTCTGAAACTTTTTTTGCTTGTTTTGCTAAAAAATCCCTCCCCTCCAATATCATAAGCTCAACCTGAAAGCAAGCTTAAGGTTCGATTTTTTTTTCCTTTATAAATATTTTACCGGAGTGGTTGTCAGCTTTGTTGGTTCGTTAAATAAATTCAGTGAGGTTGAAAATCTATCTTAGCTAAGCCTAACATAACTCTTTGCTAAATTTCAATATTTCATCCTCATCCTCCCCTCCCTTAGACAACCTTATCGATGATTTGTTTGATATAAAAAGAAAAGGTTATCTCTTCCTTTATCCCAAACAATTCTTCCAGGAATGTGAAACAACATTTTATTTTAATATTTTACTAGCTGGTTTACTTTAGTTTTTTTAATGTATTATTTTTTAAATATATGTTTCTTATTTTTTTAAAGATATTGTTTAGAAACGTTTTAATTATTTTCCTAATTAAGCAAAATTAGATGCCCCTCTCCCTCCTATCGATCATAAAATAATTATCCATCTATAATCATTGAGAAATTCCCTAATTAGTAAGCGATTCCGATTACTGAAAAAGCAATTTTAAATGGCAACTTAATTATTCATGCCATAATTATGTTTAATAATGTTTGTTGTAATAAATTATCTGAAAATTATATTTATAAGGATTTTGACTATTTAAACAATAAGATCCAAAAATGGTTTAGAAATTATTTAAATTAGAGAGAAGTAATAATTTAAAAAGGTATTGACATAGGATTTAACAAATATCTACAAAGACTAATTATTCTATTGTCAATACAAAGACTTGTATAATTTCATTTGATAAACACAAAATTTTAATTTACATTTAGGGAAAAGTAATATTGTATTTACTAAAAATAGACAAACATTGACAATTTTATAGTATTTACTTAAATCGTCGTTAATTATCGAGGTTAAAATATGTAATTATAATTTTTTCGTTAGAAATTACGGTTAAAAGTTAGTTTTTTGTGAATATGATCATTTTAAGATTGTCATTTATAATAACTGGGTAATGAGAGGACAAACTTTGCCAACCGGTTTGAGCAATGGGGATATTGGAGCTTTATAATGAGTTTTTAAACATTTTTGGTATATATTGTATACTAGTTGAAGTACCCGGCGCAGCCCGGGTTGTATAAAAAAATGAAGACCTAATCTAAATATCAATAAAGAAGCAGATACTAAATGTATATCTGTTTCGACTGATAGCTTCACTCAATCAAACCCTAGAGGGCGTTTTATACTTCAGTATAAGTAAGTTTTATACTTCAGTAAACTACAGAAGAAGCATATCTAAGGCCTTGTTTTTCTAGTATCACGCGCCTATGAGTAATAACGAAAATACTGCCTTTGCGGTCCCAAGGACCGCGGCGCGCTCACTGCAGGGTATATTAAATTAAAATAAGTGTGTCCCAGTAATCAAATTACTGGGAATCAAAATAGGTCTAATCAACTACACTCTCAGTTTCCATGTGCCTATTCCTCCAATAATATGGCGTGGGAATGCTATGTGCCATACTAATTGAAATAAAATAATAATATTTTGTATATATGATTAAGCTTTATAATATAGAAAATTTTCCACTTTTTAATTTGCACTATTTTTTAAAGCAATTTAATTGTCAAGATTGTAAATTTTTACTTACGAATAAGAAAAAAATAGTTGGATTTATTAAAGAGTAAATGAGAAGGAACCAGACTTTTGGTTTTCCGAGGGAAAGTATGGATCGATACTTGATGCCTCAGGTCGAGTGAAGAAATGCAATCAACTAGGACGGATGTAGACCAGTAATTGACTTCGACACATCCCCGTACAAAGAGTCTTCTCCATTCTACTCAACGTTCCAATGTTCAAGAAAAACCCAACAATTTTAAGAATACTTTTTCATTCCATTAAAAAAAGGTGCTAGCTTCTGATACCGTCGGTTAGCTTGGAAGCAAATATTCAAATGTCAGCTGTTTAAAATAACAGCTGATCTTATCTACCATGGTGTTACATTAAGTAAAGTAGTTTTGTAGTAACAAATTTAAAAGACATTTACATTAACAAATTACAATATGCCCCCGTAATGCTGTTTAGTAATTTATAAATTATTAGATTCTTAAATAACATTTTTTTTTATTTTAAAATTAAAATTAACACTATATTTTTTAGTATTCCATGAGAAAAAGGTCAGAATAACATGTAGACGGCTTTGACACAAGAGTCCTTGATGCCTGGAGGGGAAATAGTTGTATCAGAGTTTTTCACTCCTAAAGCTTGTTAAAACTTGTCGACCGAGCAGTATAATCCAACCGTATCATTTCTCATAGCCCACAAAAACCAACGTCCCCATTATTTGAAAGTTTTGAAAAGTTGTGGAACTTAAGTTTAAAGTGGATTTGTAGAAGTACGTAAAATTATAATAGTTACCCATTGTAACTGTCACTGAGTTTCGCTATTCAAACAACATCCTTTCAAAACCGGGTTTTTAAAAAACAATAAGTTTGTTACGTGTTACGTTGCAACATTTTTAATTTCCTTTTTTAGTGTTATTGCATTCACTTCGGGGATTTTATAATAAACTATTATAACAAAAAGCTAGTGCGTTTTCAAATCTCTTCAGTTTTTAAACATTATAATTCTGTAATTCAAAGATTAATTCAATTCAAGATTAATAGTAATATTTAAAATTATTCTATTATTATATATATAATTCAATTGAGCTTATTAAC
>KZ652691.1:137339-152223 GCA_001010745.2 Gerris buenoi
ATATAATTTCGTAATCCTCATAGCTATAAGATGTGTAAAGATTATACACATTTATTTATTTTAAGTATATGGTTATACTATCTAAAGGAGGCACAATCATGCAAATGATAATAGAGATAATGTCAAATTAAAATATGCCTGCTAACTCCCCCCAGATGATTGTATATCATGGGGTAAGAATGTTTGTAAAAAAGAAAAACAACTGTAAGCAAAAAATAAACTTTCTTTCTTTCTTTCTTTTCTTCTTCTTTCTATTTATTAATTTGCGACTATATTTTACATATAATATTATACAGTTTTCGAATGGGGGCGCTAAAAAGGTATTGCGCCCCGGGCGCAAGTTAAGCACGCTACGCCACTGCTCGAGTGGTTTTTACTACCCTCGCTGTCGCTCGGGTGTAAACTCCACACTCGCATGCAAAATGCTACTTTCCACACTCGACGCTTAATGTACTATTTTAATCTACCAAGTAGATTGAAAAAAAGTACATTGAATTAGTCTATCATGGTTATTATATATTTTGGCTTACGATAATGTCAAATCAACATGGACGATACAATTATCTATAAAAATTTAGTTTTTTACTCTGTCAAAGTGATTATTAATATCTATTTGAGTTTTTGTTTATTAACGATTTAGTTTACAAAGCTTCCAAAGTTGAAAGTTTTCAATTAGTAGAAGCTGACACTGAGAATTGCTAAGTCCGCTGTGGTAGTGTTCATCGGATTCCTTAACTTCAAATTGAAACAACTTAAATGAAGTAGGAACTTAACAGAAAATTACGCTAAATTAATTAGTACTGTTTTATATTAAATTTCATGAAGCAAAATAATTAATTTAATCTAAAACTAGGGGACTCTGTCCCTTACTCGCTTCGCTTGTCAACCCCAGAAAAGACGTGGTAGCGGCTGCTGCGCGGCCGACGTGGTATGAGAAGGGAAGTAGTATAGTTATGGAATATGAGAAGGAAAGTAGGATAGTGGCTGAAGTGTAGTGGGGGTAGTGACAACTACAATCTACTTTCCTTTTCTCGCTGACATTTTAATATACCTACTCTCAACTTCTGCCTTACAGGCTTTCCTCTTCTCGGACGAATATATATCTCCCTCACTCTGTCTACACAGTTAGTATTATGTCACTCTCAAGCTCTCCCTTTCCCCCCCGGACTCAACCCTCTTCTAGAGGGGTATCTCCTAACGCACTATACACTCAGTGAAGTATGTCACTCTCACTGAACTTGTTTGTTTACAAAACTTTTTTAATAAAATAGATAGATATAATTGAATAACGAGAAAGCAAAACAAAAACACAGCTTTTATTAAAATAAATTTAATATAACACAGATTTCTGATTTTAGTTTTATACATGGATTCTAATCTGAGCTACTACAGATAAAACAGTAAGTAAATAATGATGTTCATTTTTTTAAAGTTCCATATAATTTATTATGACACTTATTAGATTTTAATTACCATCATCATGGATACACCTCTTTGCTTACCAAATAAATTACATTTTTTCAGCAGGTATAACTGATTTTAACTATACTTATGTAGGTGAATAAGACCAAGAGCTTTACTGATTACGAACATTATTGATTTTATGCTTTTACAAGACATTATTGTCTAATTTTTATAATTGTTTCCCACGTTCTTTTAATCTTTCAAAATTGATTTGATTTTTTTTTTACATGGATTAAATTATCAATTAAGCAAAAGTTAATGAGCATAGACGATTGAAATTAATCTTGTGCTAAATGAGGTCTACTTTCGACAAACCATTCAAATTGAATAAACGTGAGATGAGTACTTTTAAAGATATAGGTATAAATAAATGTATGTTTGTGCGCATGTGGAAGAAAAACAAACAGGCCACTTTAAGTACACCCACTTCAAACGTGCCTACGCTCGCCCTATCAAAGTTATAACCAGAGAATTATATATTTTTGTAATCAGCTCGACGTACCCTTTAATATGATATCCCTCACAATGTCGAAAAAAAATTTTAAAAAGTTTTTTTTACCCTAAATGTTTTGAAAAAAAAATTTTTAAGTCGCTATATTTTTAACACGTGTGAGTAGGTACAAGATATATACATGCCAAATTTCAAAGTCATAGGACGAAAGGTGTAGCCGTGAGAGCAAGCGACGGACGGACGGACAGACAGACACACGCGCGAAAATATAAGGGTCCTTGGCTTTTGCCTACGGACCCTAAAAAAGATAAGGGAAGGACATCATAGGAAATAAATATTAACAGGAAAGAATTATCGTTGTTTAAAGAAGGGGTGGGTGTTCAAATAGTACTAAAGAATTATCTGGTGTACGTGTGTGGACGAGCGGGAAGTGTATGCATACAATCTTCGAGCTCAATACTCAATAAAGATCAATCCTACTTATTCCAATATAAAATTCTATTAATGAGATTATTATATGAGTTGTAATAGTACCTGTTAACTAGTTTCTAGGTCTGTGAATGTGTTAGTTTCTAATTTTAAATAGTTTCGAAAATTGCGCCATGTATAAATATTGGTTTAAATGTAAAAATTGGGATGGCAACAAAGTGCCATGTTTTGTTTTACCTGGCTGGCCTGTGTTTTTACTTTCACAGATGAATTTAGCTGTTGTTTATATTAAACTAGAAACACTCCGTATTAGTTTCTCCAGCAGCCCGGTCCCAGTTTCTACATAAACCAACAGACCTCAATAAAAACCAAACCCGGCTAAAGAGAGGCAACAACAATTTTATTCTTAGACGAAAAAATCTAACTTTTCTTTATTATTTTTTTTGCTGCATAGAGACCTACATTTCTAGAACTAAATGCCTTTGTTTCAACAATTTAGGGACATCATTATATTTAACCCACGAGAATATCATTTCTAGAATCCACCATAATATCCATAATATGTACATCCTAGGTAAATTATATTCCAATTTTGCTTCCTAAGGTAACGGAATCATTGTGACCGTTCTAAAAAATGAAAATTATTTATGATTCCGAATTCAAAACTTCCAAGAAAGTAATCTGTTTTAGACTTCAGGGAACATTTTTAAAGACAGCTCACTTTTCTGTTTTTCACAAGTATAAAATAGCTTTCCTGAAAAATGACTAAAATGATTGAAATAATGTGAATCAATAATTTACCCCTAAGATACTGATTTACTTTTACAATAAATAAACTAATAAAATCGAGATAATTTTCGCCTTTAACCAAGAGTGAGTCACATTCCGTGTGGCAATAATTAAGTTAAATATTATTAATTTGGATCTAATATAGTATTTGCTCGTGGACTTTTTTTTATGGGAGAATGTAAGCCTGATTCATCTTTTTGTGATATCTATTAAAAAAATAAGAATTCTATAATGTTAAAATTTAAAATGTTCTATAAGTGGTCCGGGAAATATAAATAGAGAATTAACGGTTTTAAACATTACGGTAATTAAAACATTACAGTAAATATAAATAGAGGCATAATAGTTATTATTGGCTTAGGTTATCATTCTGGGACAAGTATATAATAGTCCTTGTTTCAAGGAATTATATCATATCAAAATTACACTTTCTAAAACTCCTAACGTTTATTATAAAATGTCCAGAAATTTTATTTAACTTATCTAATTTTAAATTGGAAACATTTGTAGAAAGCAGATGTCTCTTCTATCAGTAAAGTTAAACAGCATCGGGTGGGGTGACTTAGGATCGGTGACCACAGATTTGGGTTCAATTCATGGACAAGGAACACCTCTTGGTGTTTACCCAAGAGCATCACTATATAAATGGGTAGCTACTTATGTGAAGGGGCTACTACCTGTTTGCTTGTTCCAAGTTTAAGGTTTAAACAGCTGACGAAAAAGTAACCCTATGTCATCCATTACTTATATTCATAGGCCCTTCATGGGCATGGGTAGTTGGGCAACCGATTAGTTAGTTTGTTTTGCTACATAGTTCATTAATTACTTGTATCAGACTTATTAGTATGATAAAAGTAAAGCAGTAATGCTGTAAAACCTTTCTAAGGTGGAAAGCCACGGTCCCTGAATTAAAATTACATGTAACAGGTTTCCACCTGATCTAGGGTATTTTACATAGAAAAAAGTCCACTCGTGCACCATGACTTAATGAGCGTATTTTCAGAGAACAGTAATTGTTGTTAAGTACACTTGTGTATTTTATTTATTTATTTTTTTTTTCATAGAAGAGGAGGGTGAATGGAAAAAACACGTTTTTATGCTATTTTTGTCCCTAAATTGTCAAAATTTGACCCCTAAATGAAGTCCCAAAAAATCTGGCTAACGACCTTATCCTTTCTTTTAATATTATTGACAATTTTAACATTTTGATTGGACTTTTTAATTGTATCCTAGGATGAGATACGTCCGGAGTAACACATACAAACATAAAAAAAGTGTTAACTTTCAGGATTCGATTAAGAATGGTCTAAAAAGAATTTCCAAGGAGAAAATTTTCAAAAATTCCCATTACAAAAATTATGAAGCCATTGCAATAGCTTAATTTTC
Source organism: Gerris buenoi (assembly GCA_001010745.2). Taxonomy (NCBI): domain Eukaryota; kingdom Metazoa; phylum Arthropoda; class Insecta; order Hemiptera; family Gerridae; genus Gerris; species Gerris buenoi. The sequence continues at coordinate 141,859 of KZ652691.1, forward strand.
TTCGAAAATTCGCTAAAACACAAATGTTTTTATCTTAGCAGGTTTCCAGCTATAACCTTAAGTGATTTTACATATGTGAAAACATTAGGTGAATATACCTTCTCACACAGTTCTTGCCTTCTCAATATAAACGGTGTCTTATCTCTCTATATTATTCATAAATGAATACAATGAAAATACTGAAAATTGAGAGAAATATTTAGAAGTTTGTTGTTGTCCTTAAGCCAGGTTAAGGTAGGGTGTTATCTGTTATCATACAGGCTGTAGTTTCCGCTCCTAGACCCCAAGTCTGTTTCTAACCTTTGCCTTAACCAAGACTATAAATCTTGCTTTCTCCTCGTCCTATATTTTATCCTGTATTGTTAACATCTATCTTCTTACTACGAATCGCGTTACTCCTCTGTGAACTGAACTAATTTATTACACATTTAGACTAATATAATAAAATACTAATTTAGGTTGAAATGAAAGTTTATTCACAAAATGTTTCTTGTCATATTAAATAACTTTTTTGTTACATTTAAAAGCTGGATTCTCGTGTGCTTCGCTACGGAATGTGTTATTACTTCAATTGTTTCTGCCATAAATTTAAGCTAACTTTAATCATTTCAAGGTTCTAATTTAATTGGTTCTGGAGAAGTGTCTTAATGTATATTGAATAACCGCCATCTAGAATTAGATTGCTATTTCTTTTAAGGAGTGAAAATAGAAAACCAATGTACAAAATTTCATGGTGTATCATAGGCATAGGATCAATCGTATTGAGTTAGTTAGTCAATGGTTTTTGGATTTTACAGCTATAGATATCATTTATCCTATTAGTCCAGGAGATAGCGTGCAAAAAAGTTAGCTAGAATTTTGTGTATAAGTAAATGTTTTGGTGCTTTCTAAGAAGTCGACTAAGTTCGTCTGCGGGACATAGCTTGGCATTAGGCATGTTCCGATTTAGGGATATTTTCTTGAAGAATTTTAACTAGGAAAAATACTTGAACAAGTACAAAAAAATAAATAGAAGATTTTTAGATGGAATTGAGGAGTCGTTTCGTCAACGGACAAACTCTAAATTTTATTGTCATTTAAATAGAACGTTTTTCTATAAAACCGTTAAAATCTGTCTCCTTAATTCAACATTTGTGGTGCCGTGACCTAAAGAACCTGGGACGAAGAAAATGATGACTAACAGCGTAGAATGTCAGACCAAACTGAAGAAGTCTCGCAAAGTGTTTAGAAGTTCGTTCACTAAGAAGTACAACGCCCTGGAGGAACTTCTGAGGACGGAGGTAGTGACTACGGCTCAGGTATTATCAGGTATTAGGTTTGAAGACGTGAAGAAACCTGGAGGAGATTCCAGGTGTTCCCGGGGGAGAATGTTCCGATTTAGGGATATTTTCTTGAAGAATTTTAACTAGGAAAAATACTTGAACAAGTACAAGAAAATAAATAGAAGATTTTTAGATGGAATTGAGGAGTCGTTTCGTCAACGGACAAACTCTAAATTTTATTGTCATTTAAATAGAACGTTTTTCTATAAAACCATTAAAATCTGTCTCCTTAATTCAACATTTGTGGTGCCGTGACCTAAAGAACCTGGGACGAAGAAAATGGTGACTAACAGCGTAGAATGTCAGACCAAACTGAAGAAGTCTCGCAAAGCGTTTAGAAGTTCGTTCACTAAGAAGTACAACGCCCTGGAGGAACTTCTGAGGACGGAGGTAGTGACTACGGCTCAGGTATTATCAGGTATTAGGTTTGAAGACGTGAAGAAACCTGGAGTAGATTCCAGGTGTTCCCGGGGGAGAATCTTCCGATTTAGGGATATTTTCTTGAAGAATTTTAACTAGGAAAAATACTTGAACAAGTACAAGAAAATAAATAGATGATTTTTAGATGGAATTGAGGAGTCGTTTCGTCAACGGACAAACTCTAAATTTTATTGTCATTTAAATAGAACGTTTTTCTATAAAACCGTTAAAATCTGTCTCCTTAATTCAACATTTGTGGTGCCGTGACCTAAAGAACCTGGGACGAAGAAAATGGTGACTAACAGCGTAGAATGTCAGACCAAACTGAAGAAGTCTCGCAAAGCGTTTAGAAGTTCGTTCACTAAGAAGTACAACGCCCTGGAGGAACTTCTGAGGACGGAGGTAGTGACTACGGCTCAGGTATTATCGGACCTCTCGGAACTCGAGTCGAGACTGAAATCTATAGTTGACATCGACGGACAGATTTATGACTTATTATTAAATGANTATGCATTAATACAAACGAGTAACATGCCTTGGCCTCTCGAATTAACGCCTTCCATCTTTCTCTGTCTTGTGCCAACTGTCTCCAACCTTGAGCTCCTAGGATACCCAGGACCTTTTCCACCTTGTCTTTCCATCTACTTCTTGATCTACCAATCCTTTTTTTTCCGACTACGTTTTTCTTCCATATTCTTTTCACAGCTCTTCCGTCATCCATTCTTTCGACATGCCCAGCCCATCTTATCCTTCCTGCTTTCACAAATCTTACTATGTATATCTTGGTGCTTATTACAATAAGCACCATATATACCAATATAACCATACCATATATTACAATATAATATCATACTGTCCTCAATATTGGTTATAGCCGGCAGTAAACCACTAAAGGTCATCTACAGTTCTGCACTAACGTAAAACTACCTAAATGTAAAATTAGGAATAAACCTGGAATTTTGACAGAGATTTAAAAAATATAAGTGGACAAGTGCAGATTATGACAATAGTATAATTAAATTTTCGAAAGAATAGAGCAACATAATTAACAGAAATAAGTCGCTTTTTGTTTCTTCTCGACATGTTTTTTTCCTTTACCTTTTGCCGGCTTTTATGATGGCCTAGAGGCCGAAAGTAGGCTTTGAAAATTATAATTAATTTAGTGGAAATTTAGTTCAGATCAGAGGTTTAAAATCTGACTCTTTAAATCCCTGTCTCTATTCCTGTATGTCTTTTCTCCTCCAGACTTCTACACATGACTAATAGTAGTTAAAAGATAGCTTTTAGTGCTAAAATTACATCGTTACATTTTTGTGAAAAAATAATACACGCTTTTATATAACAATGCACTGAGAAGGTTTTTTGTTTTTTTTTTAACAGGGACTGAACTACGAGTGATTACAGGATATGCGTATGTTACTCAAGATAAAGGTGTGGGACGCTGTCAACAAATGACAAAACCTTAAAAAAACCTCAAAACCTGTGATCGCTGGTGGTTCAGTGCCTGTTAAAAAGTATGTTCTCTGTCTTAGTGCATATTGTTTTATAAATGGAAAGATTTTGTTATATTAAATTATGGCTTCATGTATTATTGATGAAGTTCTCTGATCAGTATTTTAAATATTTATTTTCATTTTTTTTTTTTTTTTAAATCATATAAGTGGTCCTCGGGATTTAATATTAGGATCCGAAAGGTTGGTGACCTCAGCTTAAGAATGATAATATCTTTTCCTTCTTCTTACACTTTGTTTAATGGAAGTAAAGAGCCAAAATATAGAAGGAACTTTTCCAAATACAAAGGAAAGATAAAAAAAAAAAAAAAAAAAAAAAAAAATGGAGAAGTGTCGGAAAATTACAACACATTAGAGTGGCTGGAAAGTTTCCCACTCATGAAAAACTCCTTTTGTTCTTTAAACCGGGGTAAATACAATAATTGTTTTTCTTTTGAAAGAAAAATCTAACTAAAAACTTTTCCCCACCTACTTATTACTAACCCTTGGCAGAGTAGCAAGTATTGACCAAGTAAGTAAATTTCGGCACACACAAAGGGCAATTTAAGAAAATAGGACGAATTCGTTAACCAGGATAATTGCCCCAGCCGTATCAAGATGGCGCCTATTTAAAAGTTTGTTTCAGCTATAACTTTTGAACCATTAAACGTTCGCTTTTTATATAAATTTTGAACCATTAAACGTTCCCTTTTATATGAATTTTGAACCATTAAACGTTCGCTTTTATATAAATTTTGAACCATTAAACGTTCGCTTTTATATAAATTTTGAACCATTAAACGTTCGCTTTTATATGAATTTTTATAGTCAAAACGCAATGAAACTATCTTGGGAGAGTCTAGGCCAATCCGCTTCTATGATAATAAATTAAGTTTGATCAGGGTAAGGGTATTTTTTCTCTAGAACTAAGAACTGTTTTCATTGATTTGTTAAAAAAATATAGGATGGTTCTCAAGAACGTAATTTGCAAGGAGACATGGCTCAAAGATGAATTGGTACAAAAAGAAACCAAATATATATTTGTAGTCAGGGCGCCCTCCTCTTTTATTTTACTCCCCACCTAACACATTTTCGATAAAAAAAAATAATAAAAAAATGTATTAACCCCTAGTTTTTGGAGCTACCCTTTAATTTTCCCTAAATTTTTGTGCTTAGGATGCTTTTGGAGTTAGACAAGTGCAGGAATGCATAAGGGTCCTCGAATTTGGCTTCGGACCGTAAAAAGAAAAAAAAAGAAAAATCTGCGGATCCAATTTAGGGTAGTAAGAAAGCGACTTAAACTAATTGGATCCACAGCTTTAATATAAAGATAATAATGGGTAACCTATAATAGCCATCCTACATTATTTTTGTATGTTTATTATGTTTGTGTAAAGCAGAAAGTATTTACATAATTTAATTTGAGAGGTATTATTTATATTTCTATTATTATAATTTAGCATAAGGCTAGGCGCACACTAGTGACAAAACAGTCCGCAGACTGTCTGCCGTCAAAAATGTCTGCGGTGAAAGGCGACTGGAGGACGACAGTTTTGTCGCTGCACCCTCGCACACTAGAGACAAAACAGTCTGCAGACTGTCCACGGACTGTCTCCCGCGCAAAAGACAGTTGGACGCCGCGACATTTTTGTCGCCGCACCCTCACACAATAGAGAAAAAAACATTCAACCAAGACAACATTCAAGATGGATATCGTCGAAATTGCTGCTATAAGTGCTATTGTCGTTCGTAGAAGAAGGAGAATGAAGCGTCAAGACAGACATTACTGGGTACATCCCATTTACAGCGTTAGAACATTAAAAGGGAAATTTTACACTCTGTATGAAAATCTACGGGAAAATCCAAAAAAGTTTCTTTCTTACTTTTGGATGAGTTTATTATCGTTTGATGAATTAATAGCTGCAGTAAGGAGAGATTTAACGCACAAAGATACTACTATTTACTAATATTTACTGTTGCAACTGCCGTATTGAGAAAAGTGACTGGTCATTAAATTAATGCACCAGTTTGATAATTATTCAATGGCTTCTCAGTCTAATCGGTGTTGACTACTTTTTTATAGCATTGTCATAAAAATTAAAAATTGTTATAATTAATTAGCATTATTATTAATATATTACATAGTTTCTATTGCCTACTTTTACTTTCTCATATAAAGAGAAAGTATTGTAATATGCGCAAAAATTCGATTTCGATATTTTGATGGATTTTTCACGTTTTTGAGGTCCCTGAGTCCAAAAAATGGATTTTACAAAATATCTGTCAGTCTGTCGTGTGTGCAGACGCCTGGAGCCTAAACTGCTTGATCGATTTTGACGGAATTTGGCATATGATCTCAAAAATCATGCCCTGAGGCTAAATCGATCAATTAATTTTAGCTTCAAATTTAAAAATTTCTAAAATGTAAATTTTAAAAAATCTAAAATGTATGTAAATGTATTCTACAGTGTAGTCCATTTAAATACGTATCTAACGATATAACCCGTTCTCCCATGAAAAATCTAGTTTTTAAGAAAATAGCTCAAAACGCTGACGGAGAGAGCCCAGGTTCGATTCCCCGCCTAGGAGAAGTAATTTTCATGTTTGTTGAAATGTTCAATAATAAATAAATGTAAAATTAAAAGTGGAATACAATGAGATTAGTCATTATGAACTCGTACATGAGAAAGTTTGTCTGAGTTGTGTCGGACCGATTTTTTTAAAATATATTGATAGACTCCTAACTACGATTGGGAGAGATTAGAGATTATATATATTCTTAACGTTATATTCTTAACGGAATGAATAATGTATAATATAGTCCTGATATTATCCCTAGAAGGCTTTGGAAAGAAAACTATTTAGGCACTTCATTTACATGCTAGGCCTAAATGATTATAGAAAGCATAGCCACTAACTCCTAGCGTGAGCCCAAGAGTCCTAGGGGTGAAAGCTAGTATGTATATGAAACCTCTATATATAGTGTGTGAATAAATATAGAAAGGGAGTAGTTTTTTTGTGATGAAGTATTTCAATAAATTCGAGTTTTGAAGCGACAGTTTTGCCCTCAGTGTGCGCAGAGCCGAAAGACAGTCCGAGGACAAAAAAGTCGCGGTCTGTCTCCTAGGCTCGGCGACACTTTTGTCTTTCATCTGTCTTTGTCGCCGGTGTGCGCACTCCCAATATGGTTATTAAGGCCTTGAGGTAGCGACAAAACAGTCTGCGGGCAAAAAGTCGCCAGTGTGCGCCTAGCCTAATTGTATCTGTTTTTGTTTATATCTTTTTTTATATACTGTCAATGTATGATTATACGTTAAAGTCAAACAATTGTTGGTTGGTTTAAGCTAGCAAGTCTTATTATTTGATTTAAAACATTGCACGAATAAATGATAAAGTTAAAGGACGACAATTCCGGAATCTAAAGATATAGAGGAGGTAATAATTTATTACCTCCACTCTTCAGTGGTCTTTAATTCCTTAATTTTCAACAGTCTACTATTTCTAAGCCTTTACGAAAGTTGGTAAAGCTTTTGAATATTAAATTCCAAAGTAAGATCATAAATTCACAATTGTAAAATAAATGAGTCTATTGTCTTAAAAGCCTTTATAATTATTCAAAGAAATGGCGTAGCTGCCTGAAACCAAAGACCTCGACGAAGGCATATCTAGTTTCAACCAGAGAAGTGAGGCATAATATTCACTGTGATTATTTCTTATAATTTTACACATTATATGTGCTAAGATGATTTTCTCTTCGTTTATTTAAGACAAAATATTGATTGATCTGGATTTATAAACGGACTTAAGAAATTCAGTCAATTAATTATTAAATATCCTCCAAATTTTCATCAAAATTAGACGCGCATTTTGAAGAGAAACAAATAGGCGTAGAAGGTTGAAACTTATATGGTACTAACAATGGGCTAATTATGACCAACCATACAAGTTTCATTAAAATCGGGCTTTTAGTTTTTAAGATATGTTGGTTAGCAAAAATTAAGTGGCAGACCGACAAACAGACACGGAACCAAAAATTTTTCCTGAAGTCTGAAATGAATTTCTTTTTTTTTTTTTTAGTCCTAAGACATAACAAAATGCTTTATTTATATTATGGAACTTTCTAATATCAGCTACAATCTCGAAGAAGTTTAATCCTTTATGACAAACTAATTTATTTTCTTTTCATTCCCTAATTTGGGTGCTCAAGATGTTGTTTTTTTGGTGAGATGTTAGGGGTTCAGACATGTGTTTTATTAACCTCGACCTCGATTCATTGATGGCCCAGCTGAAGTGCCTTGTTGATCCGAAGTCATATTCGACAAGGCATTGGTCACAACTCACTTATGCTTAATACTTCTTAATAAGTTAACATGATCAGTTTATTAACCCTAATCTTTTCACAGAATCTTTACTCTTTTGTTTAACCTCAACTGGGGAAAATAAAGGAGATATAAAAGAAACAATATTAGTTATAATTTTAAAATGAAACTAATTATCAATTTAAACATCATAATTGGTTTTTAATGTTGATTTTTTTAATCAAATGATCATTAAGTTATTAACATAAATACTGAAGTTATAGGTCGGAAAATACATTACTGTTCAATAATTATAATAATTGCCTGCCAATTTGTATGGCACATAAATTTCTCATGTACTTCAATGATGTTTTACTTTTACGACCTATTATTATCTAATTTATCTTATTCTTTTACTCCCTTTTTTTTAAATCTATAAAATTGTTTGTTAAACTCTCTGATATATTTTTTTTTTTCATGAATGTGAATGTGTGTCAAGTATAAAATTTGCAATATTTAAAGTGTACAGTTAGTCGAAATTAATATGAGACCATTTGTAAGCTACTTTCGACAAACCATCTTCATTTCATAAAAATCAGGGGTAATTTTAAAGATGTAGGTATTATTAAAAAAAAAAAAAAAAAAAAAAAAAAAAAAAATGTGCATGTATAAGAGACACTAATTGGCACACAAAGTTAAAATTAATAGGGAACCAACAATAGGCTAATTATGATTTGTTATCACAATTTCATTAAAAACAGTAGTTTGTATGACATGTTCTATGGTTCAAAATTATTAATTTTGGAGACAGCAAAATTTCTTTCTACTGAACGATTACAATGTTTTCATTAGATTTGAAAACACAAGCAATAAAGAATCACGCTATTAATGTGTATGAAGTTACATCGTTTATCATTAGTTTTTAATTAGTTATGATTATACATTTAAATTAAATAGTTCAAAATTTATTCAGTAATATTAAAGTAACAAGTTAAAGTTTATTATAATATTTAAGGACTCTTAAAAAATAATATTTGAATAGCAAAAGGAAAAAGTTTTCTGTTCATTTTATAAGCTATTTATGTAGTTTTGCTTTTATTTAATAAAAAGGAGTTAAGTTCAACAAAGCAAAGAATAATGTTTAGGAGTTTTAAAGTATATTGAGTTAAATGATGCCGAGTTTTACTTGTTTAAGTGCCCTTATTAAATCCTTTTTTAAAAAAAAAAAAATTACTGAAAATTTGTTCTCTGGAGCCCCAAATTTTAATAGGGAAGTTCTGAGTCAATTATGGAAAGGGAAAGTTTGTCTAGAGTCCTTTAAGGATTGAGAGGAGGAATATTTCACTTGCTAAGTACCTTAATTACTCTAACTTCTCCCTATATGCTTCATGGAAACCGTCTTAGAGGTTCTTACAGTTTTACCATAGCTATATATTATGATTTTCCTTTCCAAGGTAACATTATTTTGTTACAACCTATAATACGACCTAACTTATAATTCGATTTTTGTATTCTTATGTTCTATGTCTCTTTTTTAGGGTTTCGTTGGTAAAACCAAAAAAAAGAAACCGTTATAGTTTCGTTCTTGTGTCTGTCTGTGACTCTGTACGGTTCCAATAACTTTTGAACCAAAAGAGATAAAAGCGTGAAACTTACCAGTAATAAAGATCGTTTTGACGCGCACACAGGAAAAATATAGAGAACTCAAAATAATCAGCTGTTCAAATTCAAAATGGCAATTCGATCTGATGTACTGGAAATCCAAGATGGCGGATAATTCAGGTTACTCGAAAAAATATATTTTTTAAAATTTTGAGTAGGGTATCAAATGAAAGGTATTAAAGTGTAGATTACAAATATATATACCATTTGGGGTTAGTGTTTAGTTTTCGGCGCCATTTTGTCAAAAAACATCGAAATTTTTCGTGTCCCCCCCCCCTAAAATCGTACTTCCGCTGTTACTAAAAATATAGAAAAATATGCAAAATGTGCGGTCTGCTGGGCCAATGAAAAAATAAGATTAGCAACTCGATCTGATTTACTGGAAATCCAAGATGGCGGCTAATTCATGTCACTCGAAAAAAAATATTTTTTTAAAATTTTGAGTGGGGTATCAAATGAAAGGTATTGAAGAGTAGATGACAAAAATATATAACACTTGAGGGTAATATTTCATTTTCCCCGCCATTTTGTCAAAATATTAATAATCCCCCCCCCTCCTCCCCCTTACTAATTTTGAAGTGGGGTATCAAATGAAAGGTATTGAAGAGTAGATTACAAATATATATACCACTTAGGGTTAGTGTTTCATTTTCGGCGCCATTTTGTTAAAAAACATCGAAATTTTTCGTGACCCCCCCCCCTCCTACCCCTTATTAATTTTGAAGTGGGGTATCAAATGAAAGGTATTGAAGAGTAGATTACAAATATATATACCACTTAGGGTTAGTGTTTCATTTTCGGCACCATTTTGTCAAAAAACATCAAAATATTTCGTGCTACAAAAATCGCCTGTGAATGACTTGTGTATAAAGGCCTTAACAATTTATCAAAAGTGTTATGTCCTTAGCTATTGCATTACTAGAAAGAAACGTCAGGAAATAGGTGGAGATAGGAGTTGGATTTAAAGGTTGAATCAAAGTTATTCAAAAGGGAAAAAGGGGTGATCAAAAGTCCGTTCTTTTGTTTATAATTCTTTCAGTTGAAGAGTGAAGAGGTAATCGGTCGACTATAGAGTTATTGTTGGAAATAGCACTTCACCAACCTGGACAACACTGACATGACAATGACAGTTACTTGTTCAATTATGAATTTATTGTTGGTTGTATGAAATAA
>KZ652692.1:4170-44192 GCA_001010745.2 Gerris buenoi
CAATTCAATTCAATTTAAGCCCAAATTGACTCGGGCTTCATTTAATATAACGTGCTTAACACCCAGGCTGAGCCGTCAATCGGGCCTAATATTGAATGCATATCGATTATTTTGATATAAGCATTTATTTCAATCGAGAAAATCTGGGCACACCAGCAATCAGGACGATTCATTGCACTCCTAATCCTAATTCAATTCATTGTACTAAATTCTTTAGCCAAAAATTCGGGCCTAGCTTTATTATCCTAATTACTTATCCTAATTCAATTCAAGGCATTTAATTCCATCACCTAAAACATTACAGGCCCTTAAGACTATTGGATTGATTTAGTTGAGGAATCCTAATTTAATTCAATGAATATAATTCCATCAGCACAAATACGGGCCAGTCTAGTGTTTAATAGTTATAGTTTCATCAGTTAAAATCCGGGCCACGCCGGAAATTGGGCCGATTTAAGTTAAGATTCCTAATTTAATTCTATCAGCAAAAATATGGGCCGAGCCGGCAATTGGGCCGGATGGTATATTGTTTAATAATTTTAGTTTCATCAGCTAAATTCCGGGCCACGCTGGCAATTGGGACGATATAATTTAGGCTTCCAAATTTAATTCCATCGGCAAAAATCCAGGACGAGCCGGCAATCGGGCCGGTATAGTTTTAGTTTCATCGGCAAAAATCCGGGCATAGCCGGCAATCGGGCCGGTATAGTTTTTAACAGTTTTAGTTTTATTGGCAGAAATCCGGGTCTAGCCGGCAATCTGGCCGGTATAGTTTTTAATAGTTTTAGTTTCATCGGCAAAAATCCGGGCCCTGCCGGTAATCCGGCCGGTATAGTTTTTAATAGTTTTATTTTCTTCAGCAAAAATTCGGGCCACGCCGGCAATAGGGCCGATTTAATTTAGGCTTCCTAATTTAATTTCATCAGCAAAAATCCGGGCCCTGGCGGTAATCGGGCCGGTAAATAGTTTTAGTTCTATCGGCAAAAATCCGGGCCTAGTCGGTAATCGGGCCGGTATAGTTTTAGTTTCATGAGCAATAATACTGGCCAGGCCGGCAATTACTACTTACTTTATGCTTCCTAATTTAATTCCATCGGAAAAAATACGGGCCCAGCCAACAATCGGGCCGGTATATTGTTTAATGAATTTAATTCCATCGGCAAAATCCGGGCTGAGCGCTTTTTGAGTAATTAAGTGTATACAGACCCTAATATAATACTTAATTAATTCCTTTTATTGGAAAATATTTACAGAAAATTCGAATGCATCTGTCATTACTGTGTTTGTTAGGTTTTAAATGTATTGCGGGTCCAAGGTATGTAATCATTTCGGGGGGGCCNAAAAATTCGGGTCCAGCCAGTATAGTTTTTAATAGTTTTAGTTTCATCAGCAATAATCCGGGCCAGGCCGGCAATTCCTACTTAGTTTATGCTTCCTAATTTAATTCCATCAGAAAAAATACGGGCCCAGCCAACTATCGGGCCGGTATATTGTTTAATGAATTTAATTCCATCGGCAAAATCCGGGCTGAGCGCTTTTTGAGTAATTAAGTGTATACAGACCCTAATATAATACTTAATTAATTCCTTTTATTGGAAAATATTTACAGAAAATTCGAATGCATCTGTCATTACTGTGATTTATAATTTTGTTTGGTCATAAAATATTATAATTTCGCATCATCATCATTATAATTTTGTTTGGTCTGGAAAATATTTACAGGTAAAATTCGAATGCATCTGTCATTACTGCAATTAATACAGGTGCGTAAAGAATCACTTTTTACGAATCGAAACAGAGATACAATGTTTATAATACGTATCAATCGTAGATAAATAAATTTTACGAAACTATTTAAATAATAACTGGTTAAATTATGTTGATCTCATTAACCTGATGCGTATGCTTCCGCGGGTAGACTCTTAATAAACAGCTTGGTTTTCCGGTGAAATCCGCGTCATGAAGGGGATAAAGTACGACGTTTCGATTCCAGAAAAAATCGCTGAAGATGCTTCCAGTAGTGGAAGCGAAACGTCGGACTTTATCCCCTTCGTGACGCGGATTTCACCGGATAACCAAGTAGTTTATATCTCATTAATTTCATTCTAATATGATATTAACTTGTAGACTACTTACACTAGTGTCTTTTTTAACTTTGTGTATTTTATTCTTCGAAACGTCAATAATTTCCACACTCTTATACGCAGCAAAAAGAGGAAAGATTTGACAGCGCCTCAAAGTTTTTGTCTTTTTAATACCTCTTCGGCTGTTCTGCTGATTTAGCTAACCTCATCCAAAAACTTTTTCTTCTCTCTTCTATTCTTATCGACTTTCTTTTTTGACTTTGAAATCTAGAAAGTGGGGAAAAAGAGGAGCAAAGAAGTGATATATATACTACGGTAAAGAGCTCGAAGTGAGAAGAGAGAAGATCTCGAACTATTGATTTGGCTACTTATTTACACAAGTAACGGCTTTTACCCTTTCAAAAGAAGGGCTATAGCGCCTCTCGGATCCCTTTCTCCAATTTAATCCCTGAAATCGTTCTCGAGTACCATCCTCCTCAACTCAAGAAAATAGACTATTGGGAAAACCCATCAAGCTTTACGCCGTTAAAGCTTTTAATGGAATCTAAATTCAATATAAAATAGTTATAATTACAGATATATGAAACGTCCGTTAGAAGATGCATGCTCCTTAAGAATATCATCAAACATAATCTTTATTATGTATTACTATTGTTTATTTATGAAAATTGGAAATAAAATTTTTAGTTGATAAATAATATTTATTTCTTTCTTTCCAAATAGTAATTGGTAATTGATTTTTTTTTTAGTCGTTTAAATAAACAAATATTTTTAAACTAGAAAAAAAGCAATCCAAATAAGTCGAACAAGAACTCCACTTAAAGTAATTAACAAATGGTTTTAATTTATTCCAGTTAAATAAATAAATAAACATTGCAAAAAAAAAGTGAATGACGTGTTTCCTTTTGGTATGGGCAAAGCACGTCAGAAACAATAATATTTTTGGTTGGTAGTTGTTAGTTAACCTGAAGGTTGTTACCACAGTTATGAATAGTTTCGTGACGTTCCGATTAGAAGCTAAGCCGAAAGGGGAACTAAGTTATTCATGAGTGGAGGATAAGTTAATAAGGGTAGTGTCGTGCAATTTGTATGAGGTCTTGTCCCTACAATCCAGTGAAGCAGAAAGAATGGATCCGTCCGCCGATACACCTCCCCAGCCTGTCACTTCCTTGGCCACGGCAGTTCTACATGGATTGCGAAGTAACAGCCCTAAATCGATTTCACAGGTAAAAATCTTTTTTTTACTTTAGAATTAGATGATTAGATTTAGACTTAGATTTTTCAAAGTTGCAAAAATTATTTCTTTTCACTTTTTCAGATAGTTGAAAAGAGACAAAATTGACCTTATGTGTCTTAACACATAAGAGCAACTAAATGAACATGATGCATTGGATTTATATTTAGTCAAATTTAAATATTTTATTTAATGAAACACTAATTCTTTAAGATCTAACTTATAATAAAGTTTTAATAAATAATTAAATAATAATTAAATTAAATAATTAAATAATAAGTTTTTTAATAAGTTTTAATGAGTTTTTATAATTTTTTATTTATTTATTTTTTTTTATAAGTTTTAGATCTAACTTATTACTTATTATAAAGTTATTAATTTGTTAAATATCATTATTTAAATCAAATTATAATTACTATTTACAAAGGGAAACTGTCAGAGAAAAATAGACCTCTGCGCCGGGATTCGAACCACGGACCTCCCCCTCATTTCCAGTGTGCGGGTGCTCTAACCAGTTAAGCTACACAGAAGAATACTTTCACCTGACAATATCGATACCTAATCCNTTAGATCAAAAAATAAGATCAAACTATCTGGAAGGTTATAATATCTTATATCATTTCCCAGAGGGGAGAGACATTAACACTGATGACCATATAATTGTAGAAAGTATCAACAATATGTTGTCACCACAATTTTATATTAAAACTCATAAACTAATAAAACTAATAAAAAATAATAAAATAAAAAACAAAATAATAAAATAAAAAAAATAAATAAAAATAAAAATATGTATATAACCATATATTGTTAATTAAAACAAGAACTGGGTGTTTATGACCAAGCAATCCAACACCTTTCGAAAAACAAATAAATAAATAAATAAATAAACTAAAAAATAATAAAACTCATAAACGTGTTTCGACTTATCATATCATCTTCAGTAAACGTGTTAACGTAGTAAGAGTGAATTCTGTACTAAGCCAACTATATTATCTACACATTTTATGGCAAACTAACAGTACAGGGGGGTAGACAAGGGCTGTGTGATAAGGATTACGGAAGGAACAAATGAAAGGCATATGGAAATAGAACCCAGTAAAGGTAAGGTTCAGGTATAACATATTTGTTGTTCAACTGCTTATAGCTAAACAATTATTCCTTATAACTAAAAAGCTTGCAACTAACAGAGATTATTTTTAAAAATAGTCTTATTCGTTTTCAAGAGCAGAGTGAACTAGTAAGTTGTTAAACTTGTATTTTTCATTAAAAAAATGCTATACTTGTGTCTTGGATAGCTCTCTAAAATGTCCAATTTCCTATTTCAAGTGGGAAAGTCAATGAGCTATCCAAGACACAAATATAACTTACTTATTCTATAAAATTTGCTCTTAACTGCTGATTAATCATCAGCGATAGTCTGTAATTTAAGGTAGACTTATTAGAGTCCCAATAAATCATAAAATTTACAGTTAACAGCTAAATTATAATAGAACTACATCGCTTTAATTGACGTTGTTGTAGTGAGTATAAGAAAAAATTATTTATGTAGGAGTTAAAAGTTTGGTTATTTAGACTTATTTAAATTCCCAGTTTGGTCACATATGATTTTAATCAATATTTCATGTGTATCAACGATTGAACTTAATATGAAACCGTCTGTTGGCTAGTTATGACCTACCATCCTAATTTAATCAAATTCGCACTATTAGTGTTTAACGAAAAAATGCGTCATTTACTTTCTGTAAGCTCAGAATTCGGAAGCAAAAACAATACAAAAAACCAAACTTTAAACATTTAAGGAACTATAGATAATCCATACTTTCTTCAATGGAAATATTATAAAAAAAGAAATAGAATAAGGTCTAATATTAGTTTTACAATACGCAAAATATTCTATATACTCTAAATCATAGTACTCATTAATGCTTAAGCCGGCCTTTCACCTATGAGATTCCATTCTAAGATCTATTTCTCCAACGCTCCTGCATTTTTTCGTAGTTAGATAGGTCATACACAGGGCCGGATTTAACAATTTGCCGCCCCTAGGAATTATTTTTACGCCCCCCCCCCCCCCTCCCTCCTTTGAAAAATTACCTACTTATTTATTTTATTGCATTCAAAATAAAATTCTATTTATTGCTACTTACATGGATATTGTCGTATACTATTTTCAATAATATGATATAATACAATTTTATATCAGTATAAAATTTACTACTACTAATTTGTAATAATTACTACTTAATTTGTACTAATTTGCTTCTTCGAGTTTTGGTCTTGTTACTGCTATTAAATATTAGTATTCTTAAGACGGTGCAATTCTAATTATTCGCTTAAGTGTATTAAAATATATTTTATTTGTATTGCTTCCGAGTTTATCGCATGTAACGGTACTATTGTAATAATTTTGAACACCGTAATATACCACATCAAGCAGATGTGATCATCCAGAAACTAATGATGTGTTGATCGGGACGTAAATGAAAGAGCAAAATATCTGTAAGTTTATATCTTAGATCAAAAAATAAGATCAAACTATCTGGAAGGTTATAATATCTTATATCATTTCCCAGAGGGGAGAGACATTAACACTGATGACCATATAATTGTAGAAAGTATCAACAATATGTTGTCACCACAATTTTATATTAAAACTCATAAACTAATAAAACTAATAAAAAATAATAAAATAAAAAACAAAATAATAAAATAAAAAAAATAAATAAAAATAAAAATATGTATATAACCATATATTGTTAATTAAAACAAGAACTGGGTGTTTATGACCAANAAACAGCTTTTTGTGGAGCAATGTATTAAAACACATGTTATCACCATTAACACATTTCAGGAATTCTTGCTGTTAGAACGTCTTTCTGAAGAATGGGGATAAATAATAACGCATATAACAACACATTACCATTGTTCCTGCTAGAAGTATTAAGAATATTTTAGTCAGTAGTCAACTCAAACCATGCATTATGAGCAAAAGAAATACGCAAAACAGTGATTTTTTGATTGGCCATACACTCATAAGCATCTTTTCTGGGTGTATGAGTCATCAAAAAATCACTGTTTTGCGTATTTCTTTTGCTCATAATGCATGGTTTGAGTTGACTACTGACTAAAATATTCTTAATACTTCTAGCAGGAACAATGGTAATGTGTTGTTATATGCGTTATTATTTATCCCCATTCTTCAGAAAGACGTTCTAACAGCAAGAATTCCTGAAATGTGTTAATGGTGATAACATGTGTTTTAATACATTGCTCCACAAAAAGCTGTTTATATTTTAAAGGTAAAATTAAAGAGTAATAGAACACCTTTTGAACTTTTAAGTGGTCTACTTCTTAGAACTTTTCTAGGTCAAGTATAATTGAATAATTTATTTCAATACTGATCATGCGACATTTATACTTTTTCACAACATACGTAACTTCTCTGAATTCTATTTATAAAAAAACATCTTAAACAGAAGTGTTCTTTTTCAATCGTGTAGTCAATAGAGAAAATAAATCTATATTTTCCTAAAGGTAGCTGTCGAATCAAATATTTACCTATTATGTTAGCTTGGTTATTTTTGTCCTAATAGTGTGCTTTATCCAACAATATTCTATCAATCACTGACCTAAACATGCCTTGTATCTATTTCTCTAGAAATCCACTTTATTACTCAGACTAATCTATCGTCCAACTTCGCTTCCAGCATTTAAAATTATATACCCAATATTTAAAAAAAACTTTTTTACAAATTACTAATAGAATTTGTTTAGCAAATAAAATTGAAAGTGAAATTAATTAGATGGATAAAGGTTAGAATTAATCTAAACCATTTTTTAAATAAGACATTCACCTTTGTAATAACAATAGTGTATGGCAATGATTAATTAAGTTTTTGTGCATCATGATTAAGTAAGACAGTGGTACTTAATCATGGTTAGCGTACTCGTTAAGTCTTGCCTGAAACAAAAGTCATTATTGACATCACTGCCGATGGTTTGTATCCCAGGTAGGTTAGACATGTTTTTGTTTTTAACATGTTTTGAATGGGGTAGGGAATCGGCTACTTCACACTAGCCGATTCCCTACCCCGTTCAAGACTTCTTAACTGGGCTTTTACAAGACTTCTACCGGGCCCAATGGGCCGACCAATGAGATGTGGTCTATGTTTTCGGAATTAGTTAAAAAAAATTGAACTTAAAAACGAACCATGACCGCTATTCTACTGAATATTTTATTATTACAAAGTTTGAACCATCTTTGAATATTTATTCAGTCATTGCCTAATAAGACAGTCAAATTGGTCAATTATTGGCACGAAATTGTTTGTTCTCTAGAATAGTTAGCTATTTAAATAGTATCTTGAAAAAAGCCTGTTATTTCTAAAATAATAAATAAAGTAAATAATAAAGGGTTGAACAGAAAAAAGTATGAGGCTACCAAGTTATGATTTATTAATTATTATCTTGTTGTTATTTAAAACTATTTTAGAACTATTAGTAAGTTATTATTAGCTATTTATTTAGGAAAACCCTCTTTCTTTTTTTAAAAAAATATAATTGGAGAAAACTTAGTATCGTCATTATTTGCTCCAATTTTTAGTGAGAATAATCCATTTGGTTTCGATGGATATACTTAAAAAAAAAATCAAATTATAGGTCATCCCTAAAGGATTTTAAGAAATTGTTAATTTACTTAAAATGATGTTTTATTTAAATTTCTTAGTTTTGGTTCTTGAAACCCACGCCACGAAGGGTTAAAGTCCGATGTTTAGCTTCCACTCCTGGTATGTTCAGGGTTGATGTGTAATTAAGAATATAAACTGAAGACTTGGGAGAATAACTGCGTATTTATATACTACCATTCTGGAAAGTATATTTCACCTAGTTTTCATAAGGGTTTCATTAGATTAGTCCAAGTAATCCTATAACGGGGAGATACAATTGGGAATGAGGTACCTTCGTCGATGTACCTGTTCAGCCGGTGCTGTTTGAAGTCAGGAAGTGTCTGGGGCACCACTTCTCACTTTCTGCTTGGCACAGGTGTTAACCATAGGTTATTAAGTCCGTAAAAGGGTGAGACCCTCTGTTGAATTTCTCTGGTTTATTAATTTGGATAGCTTCCCTTACCCTTATCCTGTTTTGCTACCTGTTGATTCAATCAAACTTTTAGGCTGAAACCAAGATGTAAATCAGGAGACAACCTGTAAAAGCCTGAGCACCAACATATTAATTGTTCCAATCCGAAATAAGTACGCACCACGAAATAATCAGTGCAGAATAAAGTAAAATAATTAACATAAGAATATATTAAAAAACAAAGCCCCAAAAAAACCAAACCTTAAAAAAAAGCTCCAGATCCCCTCAAATCTTCTCTTTCTTTAATCCATAACCTCACTTGTCTCCTACTTTTATAAGCAACACTGCCTTTTATTGCTTTAACTCTTTGCCGGTTTCTGAATGAGTCGCCGAATAGACTGGGCCACCTTGTAGCTATCAGCACTACTTTGATAGGTTGACCTTCTTTTGGGAAGGGGGGTCTGGAACTGTGTTTTTTTTTTTTTTCTTCTTCTTCTTCTTCTGATTTCTCTCCTTCCTATTACCCAATTAACTCCTATGTGACATATACTGATGGTTTATGCCTTCAATCAGAATCTGTTCAAGTGCCAAGCAATAAAGATAAAAGAGAATTTGTGCTATGAAAAGTAGGCGTGCTATGATATTTTAGACTAAACAAAGCAGACTTGGCCATCATGTAAAAATCATTACTTTGATAGGCTAATTTTTTTGGAAGGGGGACTGGAACTTGGCCCTTTATTTCATGGTTAGGTGTTTAATATAGATATCTTTCCTTTTTGCTGGCTTAAGCATCGTGAGCGCACTGGAGGAAGCAAGGTCTTATATTATTCCCATGTATGCATTAAACCGCCAAAGAATAACCTGTGTATTAGAGGATTATATATTTTAGGTAAAATCGGTACAAAACTACATGTACTACATGTATTTAAAACAATTAAACATATTTCAAAACGCTAAAGTACAAATTCAAATTATATTTAACAAATCAAAAAACTTTGTTATACTTGACATGGATTCGGGAAAAATTTTACTTTCATGTTCCCAGCAAATATGAAGAATTCATAAAATAATAAGTAAAGGATGCTCAGCACGGCTGTACGGCTGTGCTCGAGTTGGCAGGGGCACTGCCGTGCCCTCTGATGAATGTAGTTCATTACTACTAGTTAATGTAAGAAAAAAAAGTTAATACGTGTCAGAGTATAATATCTATGATGGAGCCTGGTTTAAATCTGAAAAGAGATAAAGTTGAGAAAAGTTTGGCAAAGTTGGTCAATTTGAGTTGTGCCGAGAAGTTTCTTGTTAAATCTTTAACATTTTCTTTCCGCCTCTTTTCTTACTCAAGCTGCTATCAGCTTTTTAAGTTTTCATTTTACACTTCTGTGCTTATTTTTAAAAAGGTCTCCCCTTGTCCCTCTCAATTAATGTAGAGTTTTATCGCAAGAAAAGCATTATTTGTATCATTAAAGCAAGCGTCTAACAATAAATATTTATTAATTATAAAAAAAAAGTTAAGCATGATAAGTTTATAGTTAAAGAGTATGTTTGTATTTGGATGGAAATAGGACTGTTTTCTACTTACCCGGCCTACTAATTTAAAATATTATTAAAATATAAGTCTTCCCAACTTAAAAACGTCTGCTTGTATCAGGTTGAAATTTACATGCCTGTTTCAATTGTACTTTAGACGATGTGTAAGAAGTTTTATTAAAATCGATACGTTAGAACGTAAGATATCGGTAAAAACGTTGTTTTCTTTATTTTAAACGTTTAGGCCTGCTTTAATAAATTTAGCGATCTTTATCACTTCATAGCAGTTTCCGTGTTAATTTTATTAAAAAATTATTTTAAAAAAGTTGTTTGTTTCATTAAATAGACGAATTTAGAATTTTTTCCCGTCCTAAAATTCTAATTTTCAAATTTGAAGCTAACGTTTACGCGAGCGTTGTGCGTGAACGCTTGGGTGGATAACGTTTTCCAACGAACTCAGCCTGGGCATTGGTGAAACACGTGTACCAAATTTCAACCACCTCGGTCATCTTTTACTCAAGTTATCGTCATCGGTATATTTCGTGACGGAGATTTTGGTTGTTCTCGGGCTCCAGAACGTGCTATAAGGAGCTTCGTTTCAATAATGTATGTTACAAGACATTTATTATTTAGTTATTTTATCACCTTCATTATATAAAGGTTGTCCCAGTATTTAATAGTCAAAATCTGTACATTTATTCTATATTAGATAATCATGAATCATAATGAGTTGATAGTTAATGTGTTTAGTATAGTTGTACAGCGGCTAGTAGTTAGGGAACTAACCACACATCTCCTCTTCAATTATTATAAAATTTATCACTTTGCAACAAAAAAACTACTGCATTTATCGAATTGAAATTTTGCATGCCTGTTTCATTTCTACATTAGATGGTGTATATGAAGTTTTATTAAAATCGTTCCGTTAGAACGTAAGATATCGGTAAAAAGGTTGTTTTCTCTATTATAAACGTTTAGGTTCGCATTAATAGTTTTAGCGATCTTTATTAGTCGCTGTTGGTTTTTATAAAAAATGTTATTTGTAAAAAATGTTCGTCTCATCGAATAGATGATGATAGAATCTTTTCCCGTCCTGAAATTCCAAAATAGTTTTTGAACCCCTCGTTTACGCGAGCGTTGCGCGCGAACTCTTGAACGGATCACACTGTCCAACGAACTTAGCCTGAGTATTAGTAAAAGGAACACGTATTGGTGAACTTCGTCTGACACGTATACGTTACACACATACAGACACACAGACAGACAAGATGCATATTTTGTTGAATGTAAGAATCTCGCTTACGCTTGCTTCAATAAAGAAAAATTGATTTTTTGTCCACGCTGGCTCTCTTAACCTATACTTAGATTAAACTTTCACTGAAATATGCTTAAAAAACTTCGATAAAATTTGTAGTACAAATGTAAACAAAACATTTTGTAAGCCTTGATTACACGTACCGAGTAGAGTAGCGAGCCAGTATACTCGCCCGAGTTCTTGATAGGTATAAACCCTTTACCGAGTACTTAGCCGAGCGCTCGGCCAAGTAAAATGGCGAGACAGTCATTGTGGTCAACCCCCACCCTTCCGGCACTGACTCGCTAGGCTGCTTGGCACGTTTGAGCAATACTGTCTGGTTACTCGCCAATCGTTTCAATGAGCGCGCACCCAAAGAAAAACTTCCTACCATAACAATAATAAATATTGTAAATAATCATTTAAAGTAAATTTAGAGAAAATGCGTGTAAACGCTCACTCGCCCAAACTACTCTCTCGGCCGAGTGACACATTGATGTCTCGCCTCTCTTCTCGGTACGTGTAATCAAGGCTTTAGTACTAGGTACTATTTTATTTATTTTAAGAAGTGTTTTGTTTGTATTTTGGACAATAGAAACTAATTAATACAATAAGGTAGCTAACTTAATGCATTAGGCATATATACCTTTTTTCTGTTCAATTGGCCATAGAATTCTTTTTTGTCCCATTAAAACTGGGCCACCCTGTATATATTTAAAAATATTTCTTAAGAATGACAATATGCTTATCTTTGTTTTTAGGTGGAAGTTGAGACTGGCAGAGAGCTGACATTTGCTCATCTTACCAAATTATCTTTGTCAGTTGTACAAGGATTATTAAAAAATGGAGTCACACAGGATTCAATTGTGCTACTCGTTACTTTTAATTCACAAGAAGCTCATGTCCTTTTCCTCGCTACTGTTATTCTTGGTGCCACAGTTTCTGTTCTTGACCCGTCTCTCACACCAGGTGATGATGTATTATAATTTGATTTATAGGCTGCATCCTGCTGTACTGATGCACTTAAATCCCCTAAATAGTCTTTAAACCGTATTTGAATTTGACTTTCACCTAAATCTGGTTAGCATTTGCCATCAGAATAGATGATTTAAACAACCACTTAAATGGTAAAAAGCGCATTTAATTTATGATTTAACTACTTCGAAGTAGTTATCCATTTCATCTCAGGTTATGATACTTCTTATTATATATATAATATATACATATATACTGGGTGGTGGGTAGTCTAAAAGTCTCCTCCTACCCTCGTACTTTGAACGGTTTGAGATAAATTAATGAAACTTGAGGTATCTGTACCATCTGCAACGGGAAGTTTGTTATCATGCTATCGCGCACTAGAGGCATCTACCTTGTTTGCTTGCAGGCCCCCCAACTTCAAAATTTAAAATTGGAGTATGCAGTTTTGATAGCAGATTTGGTTTGTTTGGCAAAAAATTATAAAATTTTACTTGAAACTTTTTTCTTTCTCAAATATTTTTCTCCTATATGGGGGCAAAAGTACAACAATGGTAGATTACAGTGCACTAGTTGGTGAACAACCTAGTTCAACCAACTAGTGTCGTAACATTTATTGACATCATGGATTGTTTTTTTTTCTCCATTTTGTGGTAGCGACTCCCATAATAATTTCCATTGCTTCCTTTCACGCATGGATAAAACTTAGTGTTTTTAGATCCTCGACTCCGTTTTCCTCCAAAGTGTGATAGCGGCTTATCATGAAAGAGGTGTAGTTCAATAACCAAACAACGTCTTCACACAAAAAATTGTAATTGGCACAATTGACCGGTTTCAGCTGTTCTAAAGTAGCCTTCTTCAGATGATCTAGAGTCTAGAGGTTACTAGACTGACTTCGCTATGTAAGCTTGTTAGTAAGGTGTTAATGTAAGCTGATGATGCAATAGTTATTTACGCAACAAGGGAGAGAAGTATGTTTTTCGGCTCGAGGTTAAGTTTTCTCCTGAGGCAACGCCGAAGGAGAAAACTTCATTAGCTCCCGAGGCCGTAAGGCCGAGGGAGATAAATGAGTTAGCTCCCGAGGCTTGCCGAGGGAGATAACTGTAGTATTAGCTCTCGAGGCTTGCCGAGAGAGATAATCCCGAGAGTAGAAATACTTCGATCCATGTTGCGTATTAAATTTTATCTACGACTAGTGCACCATGGGTAATAGCTATTAAGTTTGTAAATATAAAAGTTTTACCTACAAATTCACGCAATTTAAACACCTTAAACTGATATTTAGTTACTTGATTTATTAAAATAACAATTCTTATACTAAATATATACGTTTTTAATTTAATTACGTTTAGTTTGTTTTTAATTTAAAGACTTTGTATGATAACCTGAAGTAACCTTTCCGAAAAAAAGTAAACAAAACATCTAAAAAAACAACATAATACTTAAAATTTACCTAAAAAATTCCTTTTAAGTTGGTATGACAGTTTTTTTACTCCCAAGGGAGGGAAGTAACACTTCCCTCCCTGTTATTAGCAATGTAAAGTCTACTTACAGTGCAAGTCGTAGATAAACAAATTTTACGAATCTATAGTTGGTTAAACTATGTCACTTTTATTAAACTTTACCTCACTAATTTTATTCCAAATAAATTAATTGATCGTTTATTCCAGATTTTTATCATAAATACATTTCAATCAGAGAGTCGTCTAAGAGCGTAAAATTATCTCTTTCCAAATGATTAACATCCAAATTATTGACGCTCTTCTAAATTAAGAATTCCTTTATAGTTATGATTATAAATCTATAACAACATTATTACAAACAATAAGACATTTATGACATAATATTTTTATTCATAAGAAAATTTTTTTTCACGATTAATTTTTAAAGAATTAATTTTTAACTTTTGATTTAAAGTTTGAGTTAAGCATTATATAACTTTTTGAAGTTTTTTTTTTTGAACAGTTTTTTTTTTTATTGAGAAGTTATGCAATGCTATAGGCCCTTATTCTCTCCAACTCGTTTTGTATTGCCTACACCACAAAGCACTAGATTAAAATGAGGAATGAATTAAGCTAAGTTTCTTACTAACTAAAGAAAGTTTCAGGGACTTTGATATTAGTGGAAATCAACTTTGCATAAAATTAGCTTCAGACAAGGGTTGAAACTTTTCTAAAAAGAATATAATTCAATACTTGTAACAAATCAAACCCTCTAAATGATTTTATAAATTCAATTCAATAAAAAAAAAAAAAAAAAAAAAAAAATTCTATGCAGGTATTCATGTCCAATTCCTGGCAGCCAGACCATTTTTTGTATCTTTCTTTTCTCTCTTAAATAATTTAAGGAATATAACCATTAGATATGGATTGCCAATACTTTCAACTTTCGCAACTGATTATTACTTAAGAAACCCCAAAACAGATAGTACATAAAATAGTAAGAAAGCAAAACTCATAATATTGATTATATTAAGAAAGTTAGCTTAATTTTGTTTTTTCAAACTCTCCTACTTTAGAACAATTATTACTAGAGAAAATACGAAAAAAAAAAAAAAACTTTTTACCATTAAATTCAAAGAAAAATTGTTGCCATAATAAAAAGATGTTTATATTATTTATAGCTGAAATGTAAAGGTTAAAAAATTGTACTTCTGTTAAACTTATTATATTATGTAACATAATATTATCCTAACGTACGATTAAACTAACAAAAAAAAAAAAAAAAAAAATGTAATTGCAGAAGAAATGGCTCATCTTATTGATATAGTGAAGCCTGAAATAATTTATAGTGAAGGTGGAAAAACTCTGAAAAAAGTGGAAGCTGCACTTTCCATAGTGGACATGGATCCTATGATTTTAGTATCTGGGAAGTTTCAGCATGTTTACTTCCCATTTAAGGTAAGTGCAAATCAGTAAAATTATTTTTACGCTGAGGTTTTACAGGTTTTTAGTATATGTCGACGTAAATGGCCTCTACCATGACAGTTAGATCATTGCTGTAATGTCTCATTGTTTCCAGATTACTGTAGATGTGACTGTGCTCCAGATTAATGTTAGATGTGACTGTGCTCCAGATTAATGTTAGATGTGACTGTGCTCCAGATTAATGTTAGATGTGACTGTGCTCCAGATTAATGTTAGATGTGACTGTGCTCCAGATTAATGTTAGATGTGACTGTGCTCCAGATTAATGTTAGATGTGACTGTGCTCCAGATTAATGTTAGATGTGACTGTGCTCCAGATTAATGTTAGATGTGACTGTGCTCCAGATTAATGTTAGATGTGACTGTGCTCCAGATTAATGTTAGATGTGACTGTGCTCCAGATTAATGTTAGATGTGACTGTGCTCCAGATTAATGTTAGATGTGACTGTGCTCCAGATTAATGTTAGATGTGACTGTGCTCCAGATTAATGTTAGATGTGACTGTGCTCCAGATTAATGTTAGATGTGACTGTGCTCCAGATTAATGTTAGATGTGACTGTGCTCCAGATTAATGTTAGATGTGACTGTGCTCCAGATTAATGTTAGATGTGACTGTGCTCCAGATTAATGTTAGATGTGACTGTGCTCCAGATTAATGTTAGATGTGACTGTGCTCCAGATTAATGTTAGATGTGACTGTGCTCCAGATTAATGTTAGATGTGACTGTGCTCCAGATTAATGTTAGATGTGACTGTGCTCCAGATTAATGTTAGATGTGACTGTGCTCCAGATTAATGTTAGATGTGACTGTGCTCCATATTAATGTTAGATGTGACTGTGCTCCAGATTAATGTCAGATGTGACTGTGCTTCAGATTACGGTTAGATGTGACTGTGCTCCAGATTACTGTTCGATGTTACTGTGCTCCAGATTAATTTGGTTTTTATTGTAGGGTTCACTTTTTACTTGTGATCTGTGGACACTCTTATTTATCCCTATTCCTCATTTCTACATTCTCACATTAGCAGTTGCTACAAAACTAGGCATCGCGTGGCTCTTTCTCTGAAGAGAACGTAATACAATAAATATTGAATATTATGAAAATAGTAAATCATCATGAGTTGATAGTTAAAGAGGATAATAATTGTAGTAAAGAGCCGCATAGTGAGGGAAGAGGAATACTCCATAATTCTCTGGCCCCGGCCATTTCCATTTAAACTATTAAAAAATGCACCACTTCACTACAACAAACCCCTGCTAGTATCCGGTTGATATTTTACATGCATGTTTCAATGGTGCAATAGATGATTCAAGTTAAGTTTTATAAAATCGATACATTAGAACGCAAGATATTGGTGAACTTGGTTTTCTCTATTTGAAGCGTTCATGCCTGCTAATAGTTTTAGCGATCTTTAACACTTCATAACGGTGTCGCGGTTGGTTTTACAAAAAAATAGTATTAGCAAAAAAAAGTTTTTTTATCGAATGGTTCAATTGTTTGCCATCTTGAAATGCCAATTTAAAATGTTCGCACGAGCTTGGCGCGCGAACGCTTGGGTGAATTACATTATCTAACGAACTCATCCTGGGCAGATAAATGAACATGTTTACCAAATTTCACCTAAATCAGTCAAATTTTCCTCAAGTTATCGTCACACGTTTCCGACACACACAGAAACAGACACGGTCTATTTTTCGTTGAATGTAGGAAGCTCGCTTTAATAAAATAAATGTAGTATAAAAATAAATATATGTATAATTTTAATTTTGAATCATCAAGAGGAAAGTGTTTGATATATTTGAAGTAATGTTCATCTAGCATGTATTTTGACAGCATGAGAGGTTGATTCAAAAATCTCGTAATGATAATGTCTATCAATCTAGTGAAATCTCTACAAGACAATGAGTAAAAAGAAACAGAAACAAAGGAAAGAAAATATCACGACAAACGGACTCCTAAAACAAATCTTACTTCGTTGCTGAATCCTAGTTTCAATTTTTATATAAGAAAAGCTTGGAAGGAAAGTAAATAACAATGGGAAATTCAACAGAGCAGAATGAAGTGAAAAAAAAAAAAAAAAAAAAAAAAAAAATGTTCTGAACTGATCCATCAAATATTTTGGTGGAAAAGATTTTTATCAGATAACAAAACGAAAATGTGGCGATGTACAATAGCAATATATAGCTAAGTTAATCCACTTTTGTAAAAAAAGTCGAAGACGAAATCGATTCAAAGCAATAGATTATCTTAGGTATGTAACATGTTAAAGTTTAGTGATGTTCTATTTAAAAAATCTATTTAGATTATTATTATTTTTTTATGATTATATACACAGAACACTAGTGTTCAAGCAGTTTTGGAATATAAGGCCATGGTGGATTAATTACTTGTATACACTTTGTATGGAAATTTTTATTCTTATGAATTATTTTACAACTGTAAAAAACTTAATTATATAATTGCTTGCCGAAGGCAACAGAAGCTATGCTATTGTTAAGAAAAACGAACATTTTTTTGTCTCCCATTTCAAAGCTTCCAGGACAGAGAACATCATTAAACATCTTATGTTCCGTGTCTGTCTTTCCTGCAATTTTCGTGATCTTAAAAATTAGATTACGATTGTAGTTCATAATTAGCCCATTATTGGTTCCAAAAAGGTTTGGACGTTTAGTTCCCATTTGTTTATCTTCCAAATGCGCACAAACATACATTTATTTACACCTATCAAAAGAGCTTATCAGATTTGAATGACAACTTTAATAGTTTATCGAAAGTAACCCGCAGATAGCCCGAAATTAATTTCAACCGTCTATGCTCTTCAATTTTGCTAAAATTGATAGGTACTTTAATTCGTGTAAAAAATAAAAACAATTCTGACAGATTAAAAAAAACGGAGGAAACAATTAAACGAATCAGACAATAATGGCTTTTAAAAGCATAAAATCAATAAAGTACGTGGATAGGCACGAGGAAGCTATGTGCCTGTCTATTTTTTTATATTTTTTTTGCAAAAATAGATTTGCAGTCTATTTTTTTTTTGCATAAATAGATTTGCAGTCTATTTTTTAATTAAACAGTCTGTTACCCTAGTCTATCTATTGGGAGCGTATAACTGGAAGAGACAAAATTTGAAAGGTCCTTTCAGCTACCATATTTAATTAACAATGGCTTTGAGAGCACTTATTGTAAATAATATTCACGTTTCCTCTCGATTATCATACTCCTTATCCATAATTAGGTAGATTAATTTAATTAGAAATATCTAACCTAAGCAGAGAATGCATCTTAGTTCCTATCTGTTTAAAGATTATAAAGGGAATGGTTTTTTACATTTTAATTTTTTTTAGTATTCCTTTTATTGTAGAAATTTGACCCGTTTCGTCGAGAAAGAAATTAAAGATATATTTACCTTAAGTCTTTAGAACATTTTTAGTATTTTCTAATACTGGCCCAGTTAGCATTACAATAGACTGTATTTGAATTGAGGCATTAGCAAGTTAGATTTTTTAGAACCCAACAAGGGCTACAACAATAATCCTCTTATTAAAGTTAAGCTACAGAAAACTTTTCAGCTTAAATGGGGATAAAGCCAGAAACAATGATAGGATAATAGAATAAAACAAGTCAAGACAATACTTGGTTTTATACAAATATTATTAAAATAGCGTGCTATTATTTGAGAGTAAAAAAATAGAAGTTATTGACAGAGAATAATGAAGAAAATGGGTCATTTATACATTGGTTCTAGCGTATATTTCTTTATAAGTGCTATTATTTTAGAGAAAAAAACAAAGGTTATTGACAGATAATAATGAAGAAAATGGGTCATTTATACAATGGTTCTAGTGTATATTTAATTATAAGTGCTATTATTTTGGAGGAAAAAAGGTTATTGACAGAATAAAGAAGAAAATGGGACATTTATACATTGGTTCTAGCATATATTTCTTCATATTGTAAACAAAATAGAGGTTCTCCCTATTATAATGTAAAAAAATTAGGCAAGTTTAAGGAAATAAATTGTCTTACAAAGTGAATTAATTAAGGGAATTAATTTATTCTTTTTGTCGAATTAGAGACAATTATTTGGTAAAAAGTCACACTCATACTTAAATATCAATTCATTATTCAATTACAACACCATCAACCTTTTTATTCCATTAACCCAATCCAAACCAATCGCAAGTATTTCTTTTAATTCATTAAAAATTTGCTTATTTCTCTCCTTCCAATTTTTTTTCTTTAACTATTAAAAAAGAAATGATTTCTGTATTATCGTAAGGAATTCTACCATCTGCACATAAAGAGAGATGGTTGTGGTAAATGTTAAACTTATTTTGTCTTATTAACCTGCTGCTCTTAATATTAATATTTACTATCTTGTTGTTTTCGATTTACTGAGATTTATTGTATTAACAAGGTTGTTCTCTTATATAAATCTCTCAATATCAACTTCTCTTGCTCTGAGAATATCTGCAAATTTATATAATGAGAATGAATCTATGTTAACTGGTAAATAATTGACCCAACCCTAAAATGCAAAAGAAAAACCCCCCATTTCATTTTAAGTGTGCCGCTGCTAAACGATCTAGTAATATGTCACTTATGTTCTTAGTTATATCCAATTATCAAAAAAATTAAGTAAACTCTTTCATAAATTAACAGCCATCAAGTATAAGGTTTGTTTCAACCATAGTTCAAACTGGTTTGGAACTGTCCGACGCGTGCGCATCGGACCACATTTGAACGTTTTTTGCCAATGCACATGTATCGTACAGTTTGAAACTAGTTTGAGGTGTGTTTGGAATAAACCTTTAATAAAACTATCACATTAAGTCTTTCCTTAATACAAAAAGTGATACTGATAAAGCTGAACTTTTTTTTCCAATTCTTTTTCGAAAAATTTACTCCTTATCAAAGAATGTTTTGTTTACAGAATCTATTGCAGCCAACAGATCCTGAATTTCATCCTACTGTAGAAAATCCATCTCGACATACTTGCATGGTATTATTTACAAGCGGTACTTCAGGTTTGCCTAAAGGCGTTCGTATATCGGATGTTTACTTCCTAATTCTCTTTAAAGCGGTGCAACAAGTGTAAGAATTGTCCAATTTTTTAAAAAAAAAAAATCGATATAATTTACTATTTGTAAGAACATAAGAAATATTTAATAGATTCCCTGCATTTTAATATAGATGGAGAATGCGTCAGAAATTTAATTAACTGGAACAACTGACAATAAATTATTTATAATGAGTTTATTGTTTAAGGATGGCGCATGACAAGAGAAACAACGATTATGCTTCTCAATCTATAGAACTCTCTACAAGTCCCCTTTTTTGGATTAGTGGAGTTATCCAACTCCTTCTTTGCATTTTAACTGGATCTAAAAGAATTTTCTTTAGAGGGATTGCTAAGGAAGAAGTTATTTTGAGTACTATACAAAATTTTAAGGTAGGATCTTAAACAACCTTTAAATTTAAAGTCTAGATGATATATTCTAGTAATTTTCTTGGTCAGCTTTTTTGTAGATAAAACGTCTAATACTGCGTGAAATTATGCGAAAGTTGTAGTTACGATTGTTGATTAAACCTTGAGTCAGTAACGTGACACGGTTCTACAAGATAGCCCATGACCTCTAAGTTTGAGTGGAAAAATACCTGTTCGCTGAGCTCGGGAACACGAACGCGTAGGAAAGCGATTTTGTAAGGTGCTGCTAAACAACTAGACCAAATAATTAGACACAAATTATTTAGTAAATCATTTGAAAGGCAATATTTAATAAAATGTTTATTATAGGTGAATACATGGACGACATCACCTACTGTTTTAATGAAACTATCAATGTACAAGAAGCGACAGAAATATAGCTTAAGCAGTTTAAAAGCTGTTTCCGTTGGAGGAGCAGCACTCAACGGCGAATCTCAACTTCGGATCTTGAGAGATCTATTTAAGAACAAGTGTCCTATTGTCCAAAGTTATGGTAAACTATACATCATTTATTTATCAAGTAAAGTTTTATTGTTCACAATATGATACACTTGTATAGTTGAGGATATTTATATTTTGGGTTCCAAAGCATTGTGATTATTCCGAAGAACGAAATATTTTTGCCTTTAAATTTTAAATTTCTTTACCTAATAAATATGCATACATATCGGACATCAGGGAACTTTTTTTTTTGGCCACACAACCAAATATTAAGTAACACACTTTTTTAAAATTATCTTCATTTTAATTCATATTGTTACGAGCGAAAGGTTCGCAAATAAGTACAGCTAAATACAATGGTATATTCTTTACACAATAAAGTAATTTAACTCTCACATCAAAATATCAATAATAAAAACTGTCATATGACAATGTCATGTCGTAACATGCCCTCTTCTACGTGTATTCGTCCCGAATACCAGATTATTGTTGAGCCAGGTAGTACGTCTGACTGTCTATATCTATATGAACCACTTTCATCGTCCTCGTGGTGGCTTGTGAATTCTGAAGACAACGTCGTTGATTTTTTTCACAATTAAGTACGGGCCTTCCCATGATGCCTGCGATTTTGGCCACAACCCTCAGCGTCTTTGTGGATTGTAGAACCACACACTGTCTCCCTCTTTGAAGCTAGGTTCCATACTGTAGCGATCATAACGGGCTTTCATTTACTACCAGATGTACTCCTGATGCACCTCCGTGGATTTCTCGCAGAATCTCCTTTACCCTTTTCTTTGGGACCACCACCTGGAGTCGTATTTTTTTTTACCATCAGCTGACTCCCATTCCCGTTTTAAAAGCCCATCTCTCAGTACTAAAGAGTTTCACAGGGCCCAATAAGCCTTCAGGATCGGACTTGTATTAGAAATTTGCATCCAATTTTGTCTGTAACCCTCCTCCTTCCACCTAAGGATAGGTCCAACATCAGGGTCTTCTCGTTGATCACCTTCGATTTCCTTCGGATCCCAGCCATCCGTAACTACGCCAGTCCTGTTAATAGGTAATCTATCCTGGTTTTCTTAAATATTTAGACAAAATTTGCAGTTTACTTGACATGGCCTTCTCGAGAGGGCATCTGAATTTTGATGGGTACAGCCTGAACGATATTCGGTTATAAACTTGTATTCTTGTAAGAATTCGATGCATCTTGCCAGTTGACCCTCTAGGTCCTTAAATCTGAGGAGCCAGCGTAATGCGGAGTGGTCTGTTTGGTGCAGAAAGGGTCGACCATACAAGTACTTATGAAATTTTTAGACTGCCTTCACAAATGCTAGCAGCTCCTTTTGGTTACACAGTAATTCCTCTTGGCCTTCGACAGACTCCGACTGAAATACCCTATTACTCGTTCCTCCCCATATTGCACTTGTGACAGGACACCGCCAATACACCCGTGTTGCTTGCATCCACATCTAAGATAAATTTTCCTTTCATCTGGGGATATGATAGGATCGGTGCAGATAACAATAACCTTTTCAAGTTGTCAAAGGCTTCTTGACAATCCTTAGTCCACTCAAATTTTCGTGAAACTTCAGTAAGACGGTGCAATGGTCTTTCGATGTCGGAAAAATGTGTGACATACCACCGATAATAGGTACAAATTTCTAGAAAGCTGCGACTACCATTAACATTTTTAGGGTTTGGCCAATTCTTGATGGGGAGTACCTTATTTGGGTCAGTGGAAACCCCATCAGCAGAAACAACATGATCCAAATAATTAACTTGTCTCTGTAAAAAGAAACATTTCTTAGGATTCAACTTCAAGCTTGCTTCCTTCAGCTTATCGAATACGTCCTTTAAGTTCTCTATATTTTCTTCAACTGTTCGTCCGATAATGATGACGTCATCCAAATAAACCAAACAAGTTTTCCATGTCAATCCTCTTAAAATAATCTCCATAAGACATTCGAAGGTAGCAGGTACATTGGTCAGTCCAAATGGCATCACTTTAAACTGCCACAATCCTCTTTCTGTCGTAAATGCTGTTTTTTCTTTGTCACTTGGATGCATGCCTACCTGCCAGTAACCATTCTTCAAGTCATCGTGCTGTTTACTCGAAGCAAACACAGGATGCTCTGACGACTAGAGAGAAGAACGGAGTATTTATACTGGTTTCCTAGACTAGATCTAAGGTCTAGGAAACCAGTTTAAATACGCTTCGAGTCAATACCACGATGCACCACACTCCTGAAGATGATTCCAGCAGTGGAAGCGAAACGTCGGACTTCACGAAAAACCAAGCTGTCTTCATTTTAATTCATATTGTTACGAGCGAAAGGTTCGCAAATAAATACAGCTAAATAAAATAGTATATTCTTTACACAATAAAGAAATTTAACTCTCACATCAAANGTTCGCAAATAAGTACAGCTAAATACAATGGTATATTCTTTACACAATAAAGTAATTTAACTCTCACATCAAAATATCAATAATAAAAACTGTCATATGACAATGTCATGTCGTAACATGCCCTCTTCTACGTGTATTCGTCCCGAATACCAGATTATTGTTGAGCCAGGTAGTACGTCTGACTGTCTATATCTATATGAACCACTTTCATCGTCCTCGTGGTGGCTTGTGAATTCTGAAGACAACGTCGTTGATTTTTTTCACAATTAAGTACGGGCCTTCCCATGATGCCTGCGATTTTGGCCACAACCCTCAGCGTCTTTGTGGATTGTAGAACCACACACTGTCTCCCTCTTTGAAGCTAGGTTCCATACTGTAGCGATCATAACGGGCTTTCATTTACTACCAGATGTACTCCTGATGCACCTCCGTGGGGTTTTCTTTGGGACCACCACCTGGAGTCGTATTTTTTTTACCATCAGCTGACTCCCATTCCCGTTTTAAAAGCCCATCTCTCAGTACTAAAGAGTTTCACAGGGCCCAATAAGCCTTCAGGATCGGACTTGTATTAGAAATTTGCATCCAATTTTGTCTGTAACCCTCCTCCTTCCACCTAAGGATAGGTCCAACATCAGGGTCTTCTCGTTGATCACCTTCGATTTCCTTCGGATCCCAGCCATCCGTAACTACGCCAGTCCTGTTAATAGGTAATCTATCCTGGTTTTCTTAAATATTTAGACAAAATTTGCAGTTTACTTGACATGGCCTTCTCGAGAGGGCATCTGAATTTTGATGGGTACAGCCTGAACGATATTCGGTTATAAACTTGTATTCTTGTAAGAATTCGATGCATCTTGCCAGTTGACCCTCTAGGTCCTTAAATCTGAGGAGCCAGCGTAATGCGGAGTGGTCTGTTTGGTGCAGAAAGGGTCGACCATACAAGTACTTATGAAAGTTTTAGACTGCCTTCACAAATGCTAGCAGCTCCTTTTGGTTACACAGTAATTCCTCTTGGCCTTCGACAGACTCCGACTGAAATACCCTATTACTCATTCCTCCCCATATTGCACTTGTGACAGGACACCGCCAATACACCCGTGTTGCTTGCATCCACATCTAAGATAAATTTTCCTTTCATCTGGGGATATGATAGGATCGGTGCAGATAACAATAACCTTTTCAAGTTGTCAAAGGCTTCTTGACAATCCTTAGTCCACTCAAACTTTCGTGAAACTTCAGTAAGACGGTGCAATGGTCTTTCGATGTCGGAAAAATGTGTGACATACCACCGATAATAGGTACAAATTTCTAGAAAGCTGCGACTACCATTAACATTTTTAGGGTTTGGCCAATTCTTGATGGGGAGTACCTTATTTGGGTCAGTGGAAACCCCATCAGCAGAAACAACATGATCCAAATAATTAACTTGTCTCTGTAAAAAGAAACATTTCTTAGGATTCAACTTCAAGCTTGCTTCCTTCAGCTTATCGAATACGTCCTTTAAGTTCTCTATATTTTCTTCAACTGTTCGTCCGATAATGATGACGTCATCCAAATAAACCAAACAAGTTTTCCATGTCAATCCTCTTAAAATAATCTCCATAAGACATTCGAAGGTAGCAGGTACATTGGTCAGTCCAAATGGCATCACTTTAAACTGCCACAATCCTCTTTCTGTCGTAAATGCTGTTTTTTCTTTGTCACTTGGATGCATGCCTACCTGCCAGTAACCATTCTTCAAGTCATCGTGCTGTTTACTCGAAGCAAACACAGGATGCTCTGACGACTAGAGAGAAGAACGGAGTATTTATACTGGTTTCCTAGACTAGATCTAAGGTCTAGGAAACCAGTTTAAATACGCTTCGAGTCAATACCACGATGCACCACACTCCTGAAGATGATTCCAGCAGTGGAAGCGAAACGTCGGACTTCACGAAAAACCAAGCTGTCTTCATTTTAATTCATATTGTTACGAGCGAAAGGTTCGCAAATAAATACAGCTAAATAAAATAGTATATTCTTTACACAATAAAGAAATTTAACTCTCACATCAAAATATCAATAATAAAAACTGTCAATGTGACATGACATTGTCATGTCGTAACAATATTATACTCTCAGAGTAATGAAGGGGTTGAGGGAGCAATACGATTTGAAAAGTGGTTCATTATGCAACACCCATATACTAAACCTCTCAAGCGAGCTCAACCCGAACTAAAGCGACAACAGCACGATCACGTGTTCACTGGTCCTTGTCTTATTGGTCTATTACTTGTCCATACGTGCCCACGGACGCTTTTCAACAAAACCTTTAACCTCATCTTGTGCTTTGTTTGATTGTTTTATTATCAAAATGTCAAATATGTAAAAACATAAAATATTTAAGAGAAAACTGTGATTGCTTTAGAAGACGATTTTGTTTAATATAAGATTGCTTTTGGTTATCTAGGACATATTACATGTTATAAACACCGTAACTGTCTTTAGATAATTAATATAGTTAACAACAAACACTAAAGTACGTATGTATTTATAAATAAAACTGTATTCAAACATTAAATGTCGTAAGAAAATATCATATTATACTTATCCTCATCACCTGACATCAGATAAATTTCGAGTTTTTATCGAGATATCGATACTGTTTCACCAAACTCCCTCTAGGAAGGTTTAGTTTAGGGGTGTCGCATAATGAGCCACTTTTTGAGACCCCGATTCTATAGTATTGTTCCCTCTACCCCTTCCTTACTCTAAGATTATACTCATTCCATAATTTCGTCCAGTAATAAAACCCGTGGTAATTTCGTACCAAATTAATTGACAGACTTTTTTTTTCAGGAATGACAGAAATAGGTGTGGTTTTGAGTTCCATGTTAGGAATCAAACCGGGTTCTTGTGGAAAATTGTTGCCGGGAATACAAGCAAAAGTAAGTTATCTGATTGTTATAGACTTGTGACTGTCAAGTACAAATGTAGAGAAACTCTCTTACACATCTAGTCGAGATACTCGTATCTTATAAATGTCTTACATCAATCTATTAATTTGAATGAATGAACTCTTTCTCTAGTGTTTTCAAGTTTTCCTAATTTGTACCCTCAAACGGTTCTCGTATCTCCAAAACCGTCATTACAATCTAGTCTTATATATTTCAAATACATTTTAATTTGATACCACTGAACAAAAAATACAAAAAAAGTTTGATTAATTCATAGTAGTACTCGTGGGTATTTAGCAAATCATATTTTTAGTTCAAAATTATGTAGTCTTACTTAATTAAATAAATTGATAATGTAAATTGATAATGTAGTTTATATTTAATTTTATATCAGGCTCCAAATAATAGGAATAGGAATAGGGTTCGAAGAGCTAATTGAAAAGGTTTGTTTCTAATTCTCTCCTTTTGTTTGTGGGTATATATAAGTTAAACGCTCTCGAAATTAAAGAATGTTTTAAGAAAGAATTTAGTTTTAAAGTTTTTATTCACACAAAAAAAGGAAATACAAAGAATATTCGTACGGTGTCTCACATCAGACTGACTGTCAAAACAAATACCGGGCGGGAGGGGGTGTGAAGACTCATAGCAACGGTTATAAACAAAACAAACAACGTCCACATTTAACTGCTCCCCCCCAGTCTTCACATCCCCTTCAACTTACAATACAAGGGAAATACTTAATTACAAAGAACCAAAATATAAAAATAAATAAATAAATAAACATTAAAAATTAATGAAGACACATCAACAGAAGTAAAAAGTTTTGAAATAAACAAAGGCAATTAAATTATTCATTATTATAACTATTAACATTATTACTATTATTATTGGTATTATTGTTATTATTATTAAAAATTAACTAATCGTGGCAACGTGGGATTCGTAACTCATTACGATGAGCTATAATCCGGCCTGTTGAACCTCTGCCATGTTCCGTTAAGATGACTCTATGTCGATCCAAGATCTTCGCTACGGTAAATGGTCCCACATACCTTTTATCTTCCTTCCGCCGTCGAAAGTGATTCTTTCTAAAGACCACTAAGCCTGGGCGTAACACTGAAACTTGCTCCACTTGGGGTTGTCTGTTTAATTTCTCCGTCCGACGTGTCTTCTGAGCAACTTGACGACTCTGGATGTTATGTCTAGCTTCTCCAGTTCTGCTAAATAGGTGGTCATGTGGAGTGTGGTTCGTTGCCGAATGTGTAGACGAGTTGTAAGCTAAAACCGCTCGCGTCATTGCCTCTTCACCTGTTATACCTCGAGCAAGGTTCAACAGCTGTAAATGTTCACTCAATGTGTTATGTACTCTTTCGATAGCTCCATGAGATCTTGGATGACCTGGTGTGGTGAAGTGGGCTCGTACACCCATCTCCTTGCAACAACTCCTTCTCCTTGGTATTATAAAATTCTCGGCCTTGGTCCATGGTAATCATTGTTGGACACCCAACAGTAGCAAAATACACTAGTAGTGTTTGTTTCACCGCATTAGCCGTCTTGCGTGGAATTCGCTGGACAAATAAAGCTCTCGTTGCTTCATCTAGCACCGTAATATAAATTTTTCCACCATAAAAGAACAAATCAGTTTGAACTCTCTCCAATGATTCGCATGGTGTTGGTGTTACTTCTTGTGGGGCTTCCTGAGGTTTTCTATCATACTTTGCTTGTAAACAGACATCACAATTTGCTAACTCCTCCTGAATCACTCGTTGCATTCCAATCCAAAAATATCTTCGACGCATACTGGCTAACGTCTCGTTCACCCCACGGTGATTAGTTTTACCAATGTGGTACGTCTGTACTAACTCCCGTTGTTCCTGTTCATCCATAACCGTCTGCACTAGCTTCGTACATTCCACAATCACTCCTTCCGGTACTATTTTATAGGTTTCATACAACTGAACTAATTTCTGTCGCAATCCTTCCGCTACCACATAGACGAAATACGCACAGGCTGGACTTAACACTTCTCGTAGTCTTGCTGTCAGAGCTTCCAATGTAGTTTCCGTGCCAACCTTCACTTTCAGGATCCTCTGCCGACCATACCTGTGAACTTCTGAGCTTATTTCCTCACCTTCAACTTCGTCAAATAACACTTGGTTAATCTTTTCATTAATCACTTCATTTCGGGTTTCCCACTGCCGTCTCCGAGCCTCTCCCAACGAATCATCCCTACTCCTCTGAGGTTCTGGATCTTCTTCTAGTTGTTCCACTGTTTCTGTAGCCATTACATTTCGTGAGAGACAGTCAGCAACGACATTCTGTACCCCCTTTGTATGACTAATCTTGAAGGTATAGGCTGCCAACTTTTCCTTCAACTTAGTCACCCGAGCTGACGATTCCTTTAATGCTTCAACCCACAATAACGGTTTGTGATCCGTTCTGATAAGGAACTCAGCTCCCCACAAGTAGGGTCGGAAATGTTCCACAGCCTTGACAATAGCTAGAAGCTCACGCTCAATCGTACTATATCTGGTTTCAGCAGGTGAGAACTTGAAACTTGCG
Organism: Gerris buenoi; assembly: GCA_001010745.2. Taxonomy (NCBI): domain Eukaryota; kingdom Metazoa; phylum Arthropoda; class Insecta; order Hemiptera; family Gerridae; genus Gerris; species Gerris buenoi. The sequence continues at coordinate 33,137 of KZ652692.1, forward strand.
AATGCAACAGGATGATCTCCAAGGGGTGACTCCTGTGACAGCACTGCTCCTGCTGCTATCTGGCTTGCGTCAGTCGTTACGATAAAGGGTCTCTTCAGATCAGGAAACTTAAGAACGGGCGCTTCAGTCATCATTCTTTTTAAATTCTGGAAGCTTTCCTTCTCACGACTTCCTATAACAAAAGGTACTCCCTTCTTTGTTAGTCGAGTCAAGGGTTCTGCTTTCTCCGCGAAATCTTTTACAAACTTCCTATAATAATTGGCCATACCCAAAAACGAGCGAAGTTCTTTGATGTTCTTTGGAACCGGCACTTCATGGATAGCCCGTACTTTGTCTAGATTCGGCCGCACTCCGGTGGCTGATAATATGTGTCCCATGAACTTAACTTCCCTTTGACAGACTTGGGCCTTATCTATTGTTACACGGAGGTTGAACAACTTTAAGCGAGCTATTACAGCCGCAACATGTTGATGATGTTCTCTCAAGGTCTTACTAAAGATGATTAAATCGTCCATATATACCTGCACACAGTCCTCGATTAATTCTTCCAGGAATTCATCCATGAGGCGCTGAAAGGTAGACGGAGCATTGCGGAGACCGAATGGCATCCTCACGAATTCGTAATGGCCCCGCTCGAATGTAAAAGCCGTTTTTTCTGTATCCCGAGGGTTCATTCGTACTTGATGGTAACCGCTCTTTAAATCTAGCGTGGTGAAAACCTGCGCTCCTGACATTCTATCTAACATTGCATCGAGATGAGGTAAAGGGTATTTGTCAGGTCGAGTCCGCTTGTTCAACGCTCTGTAATCTACCACTACTCGGTATCGAGGCTTTCCGTCTTGACCTGGGCTCTTCGGAACGACCCATAAAGGGCTGTTGTAAGGGGATTTCGATGGTTGAATAATTCCCTCCTTACTTAATCTCTCAATTTCTTCCCGAATAATTTGTACCTGGGCATGAGGATACCGGCGGTGAGGCACCCACACGGGCCTATCATCTATCAGTTCTATTCCATGTGTCACCCGACCAGTAGCAGGCAAACTTTCACCTTCTCTTATAAGGACTTCCTTCAATTCCTGATTAATCCTGTCCTTAACTACTTCTTCTTCTCTAGTTTCCATCGCTGTTACCATGATATATTCCTTCAGCATGATCCTACGCTGCACCCGGAACCGGTTGGTCCCAATTTCAATTTCCCACTTGTGTCCTTTAGCCCTGATTTTACTCCCTACTGAGTTTAAAATATCATTCCCAACAATCATGACGCACCTGGCTGACGTTATGGCTGCCGCATGAACTTCCAACATCATGTCTCTACCAATCAATGCCCTCAGGTTCCATTCTATTTCTCCGACTAAGGGCTGGACTCCGGTTAACGTTCTCACACTGCAATTACATTTTTTAATCTGTTCAGCCCGCCCGAGACTCTTAATTACAGCTAAAGATACCACAGTACTGTCCGATCCAGTATCTACTAATACACGAGCTCCCCAATCCCGGATAAATAAGATTGGCAAGTTACCTGGTTTTTGTTCCTCAGTTTTAAGTCGTGATCTCCACTCGCCAATCTTCGTTGCACCCGATTCTCAATCCCGTTTATACAATTTCTCCGACTCCTTTTTCCCCAGGATCTTCGGTTGGTACGCATGTCCGCCTCTTCCATCACTTGACCGTACTGAACCTCGTTCACTTCGTGTTCCCGATGAAATAGAGGTGTCGCTCTCACTCCCGTCTTCACCATGTCTTCGTTGATACCTCTGACCAACATTTACCTCCATCGGTTCCCCCCGCGTAGCCTCCGCGTAGGACTTCTTTGTTTCCTTTCGCCGGTACATGTAAGGACATTCTCGGGCAAAATGTCCTTCGGTTCCACACTCCCAACATGTTAGTTTCCTCTCTCTCTTAAACCCATCATGTCGCTTGTCTTCGCGTTTAGGGCCTCGAGGTGGTGTGTTCCTGGGTTGCTCCCGCCGTTGCGGTGGTGAGTATCTTGGTTGTTCTCGTCGTGATGTCCATCGGGGCCTATCCATCTGAGAAAAGCTCACCCGTCGACTCTCAACCTTTTGCCAACCCCCTGTAGTCGCAGTCCTGTACTCCTTTTCATCATCTTCCTCATCTCGGACCTGTGCAACTGCTTCTTCTACAGATTTTGGTTTCGTTGCCTTTAGTACTGCCCTGGTTTTCTCCGGTACCTGTTGGACAAGTAGCTCTCGTAAAAGTTCATCAATAACAGTGATTGTTATTTGGGCCGCTTGTTCGTTTCCAACTCCTTCTTTAATTTTTTTATTTAAAATTCTTACCCCTTCTCCCATTCTTTGGGCGAATTCTGTAGCTGATTCACTCGAACGACGCTGCATCCTTAACAACTGCAAGGCGTCGCGTGCTACTGGCTTTCTTGCTCCAGCATACTTTTCTTTTAACATCGTCTTAACTTCTTCCCAAGGGGTCGAATAACGAATTCCAGTTTCCATTAGTACACTCCTGGCTATCCGTGATACAAAAACTCTCCTAACATCCCGATCAATCGCCTCGTCAATTCGTGTGTATTCGATTAATTGATTAACCGCATCCATCTCGTCCAAAAATAATTCTAATTCCCGTGGATCTCCAGTAAAACGTTCCACAGAACGAATAGAGTCTAGTAGATGTTGCGCCTTACGAGCTTTTAGGGCTTCTAGTCTCCTTAATCCTTCCATAACGTCCGGCCCTGCCTGTCCTTGTTCCGACGATGACATATTTGTCCGTTACCGCACTTTACCACTAAACTTAAATAAACCACCGACTCCCGGGTTTCGGCACCAGTTAAACTCTCTCGAAATTAAAGAATGTTTTAAGAAAGAATTTAGTTTTAAAGTTTTTATTCACACAAAAAAAGGAAATACAAAGAATATTCGTACGGTGTCTCACATCAGACTGACTGTCAAAACAAATACCGGGCGGGAGGGGGTGTGAAGACTCATAGCAACGGATAAAAACAAAACAAATAACGTCCACATTTAACTTATATATTCCAAAATCAAAAAAACTAGTTTTATCATCCATATATTTACTTAAAGGAATATTCTATTTTCAAGTATTAAATTTGCAGATTGTTGACTTGGAATCAGGTGAAACATTGGAGGCTAATTCAGAAGGTGAAGTTTGCTTCAAAGCTTTACATTTCATGATTGGCTATTTCAACAATCCCGAGGCTACACGGGAAGTGTATGACGAAGAAGGGTGGTTTCATACCGGTGATATAGGATACATCGATGAAGATGGGTTCTTTTTTATCATCGACAGGCTAAAAGAGCTAATTAAATATAGAGTTTATCAGGTAACTCAGAAAGAACTACTAAACACAAAATAATTTAGAATTACAATTGTAAAACTTAATTTATTCATTTATTTCTCAAGAAAAACTTATATCTTAAGTGTATAATATATCTTAAGTGACATTTATGACATTTTTAAGCAACAATAAGTACTTTTGTGGTTTCTAATTAATTTTTTTTCCAAGACCAGTTTTATAGGCTAGTTTAGGAAAAGTTTATTTTTCTTTCATTCTTGTTATGTGTCCAAACTATCATAATTTAACGCAGCTGACAAATTCTTTCACTGACTTTTCTTGAAGCTTGTCTAGAAGGTTTGGTTACTTTTTTCTTCTCTTATGAGATATCCATCCTTCCTAAGATATCTCATTTCAGAAATCTATAGACTAGCTGCTTCATTTGAGGTTATTTGTCCTACTGCCTTATTTGATCCGTAGTTCAGTGATGGGATATACGTATTCTTGTATATGAGTATTTTAGTTTTCGATGAAACCACTTTTATATCAATAAACCTCCTGCTAAGAGCGAGAAACAGTTCACCCATCACTAACTTGCATTTGTGAATGAATGAATGCATTTGTTTCTCGTTTAATTTTACTATTACAATTAATTGTGGAGACTAAATGTTTGAATGAATACATCTGTTCTAAAGCTTTGCGCTTAAGCTGGAGGTGCTTCTTCCACCTAGGATTGTCAAGAAAGATCTGCATCCCTCTTTTTTTCAGCTATTTCCATTATCCCAACAGTTATAATTTTTCTGCAGCTTTCTAGGAAAATCCGCTATTAGAAAATACATAAGCTATAGTCCACATCAACACTGGTTCTACCTGCCAACATGCAATCATGTATTTTATGCATTTAGTTTCACGAGTCATATTAGCTGTGGAGAAATCCACTGCATTGGTCCCCTTAGACAGACTGCCCCGTTAACTTAAGTAATGAATAGTTTTGCTATAAATGGGATATGTGAGGTAATATCTCAAATAATTTCTAGTAGGCAGTTTTATGCGAAACATTGTGTGCTCCTATTGTTCAGAAAATTCCCGATTGAAAATGTTATCTAAAGAGTTACTAATAATACAAGTTTAGCATAATACGTTTTTTGAAAATTATAGTCAGTGCTTCTTATACAGATGAAGAAATCTACCTGGTGTCAGTACAACGTGTAATACAAATTATTATGCAATAAAATCGTAGGATGTAACTAGATTTGTTTATTTAGGCAAGGAAGACATAATGGTAACTTGATGATCCTTTCTTACGAATATGTAAACATATTAGGCAGTCAAAAAGGAAATAAAAAAAAGAAGAGAGCTCAATGCTGAAAAGTGAGGCCGATGAACAAACCGATAAACAGGAACTCTGAGAGAACTTATATGCACTCACCCTCGTAGAGAAACCGATAAATCTCCCTAAGGTAGGGGGTATCGGTTTAAGAAATCTTTGATACACCTTAAACGCTAAGTTTAAGGATCGAGTTGCAAATCGAGACAAATACTAGGGAAGAAAAATAATGCACTTACCTAAATCGACTTTCTAGAGATTAAAACAATATAATATACGATGTTTTTTAAAAAATATAACTTTATCAGAATAAAACTGTCTAAATAATAACTATGATAATCAATATGTAAAATTTATAAGAGTGAAAAAAGACATCAGATGTTTGAGGACGGTAGCAGTTATAAGTTCTCCTGAGGGTGACTGCGACAGACGCCGTTCTTCCAATTCGTAAAGAATGCATGTAGTACACTGAATGTACAATGTACATGATATTATCATGTACATGTCAGATAATCTTTTTTATCACATAGGGTATTAAATAAATAAAGAAATAAAAATGCTTGTTTCAATCATTTTCAACACAGGCCCTTCTTCCAGACTCCATTTAATTGGATCTTTTGTTAAAACAGATAGCACCTGCAGAAGTTGAAAATATTCTTCTCTCACATCCGGCAGTTAAGGATTGTGCAGTTGTTGGAATTCCTGATCCAGTAGACGGTGAACATCCAGCTGCTTTTGTAGTAAAACAGGAACAAGTTTCTGAAGCCCAATTAATTGAATATGTGTCACGTACGTATAATTGTTAATATCTATTTTTATAATTATAATTAGAATCTGAAGATTTTATCATAATTAATTAATTATTAGTGCATGAGAAGGTGCAGTTTGATGTTAGAAAGGGAGTAACTATATAATAATTATTAACACTGTTTTTATGTTTTTTTTTCACAGAGCGTTTATCAGAGTATAAACATTTAAGAGGAGGGATAATATTTATAGATTCAATACCTTATACTGCAAGTGGCAAGAAGAAAAGACGTTTTTTAAAAACACAATTGCTTGTGGGATTAAATGCATTAGTTTAAAACATGATAATTATTTCAAAAGTATTACAGATAATAATTTTTATTAAAATTATGATGGGAAAGTGAGTTTAACCATAATATTTGTTAATATATTAACCTAGAATCAAAATCTCATATTTGCTGTGAGAAATTTAATTTTTTATTTAATTATTTCCTTTTATAATTTAAAAAATACGAATGGGGCAATACAGTGTTGTTATGTAACTTATATAGAAAATGTTATTAAAAAATAAAATACATTTTTTTCAAAGCTGATGTAACATATTGTTTTTATGTTTTCAAAAGAGGTAAAAGGTAATTGAGGTAAAGAAGAGAAACCAATATTTGCGTAACTGTTCTTTTTATTTACAGAGCCCCTTTCTAATTTATTTCATTAATTTTTATTAAAGGTGACAGAAAAAACTGAGATTAAGATATACATAAGGTGATACACAGGTTTTTACAAGGTGGTCTTCTATCTATGTTTGAAGATTGCTCTAGTGCATTCTTAGTAGTGGCGAGCGGTGCGAGGAAGAAAAGGAAGCACTGCTTCAGTAAAATTTTGAAGTAAAATGTAAAATTAATTTGTTCACATAATATGTGATATTTATAGATAAATAGATATATATATTATAAACTACAGCAAACGTAAAACGCGATTCATGTAATTAAAAGACGTTCCATTTAAAAGCGCGCTGTCATTGGTAACGGTGACTCGAAATACCCCAATCCGTATTCATTTTTTAAACCTCTAATAATAGGCCTACAAATATACTTCTTAAGTAACAAGCAGTAAAACTTGGACTTCAAAACTAACACAATCCCTAAAATATTTTTTTAATTCATTTTACGATATTTAAACGTGAATAAAAATCACAGATATCAGCTTATCTATATAAACGGGTTTACTGTAGCTATAAAAAATTCAAAAGGCAGATAAAAGACCTAAGTTAGTTTTACTCCTTGTTGCTCTCGTGTTTTAATTATCTAAATTTAATAGTATGCATATTTTATTAACTTGTTAACAATTATTTAAGTACCTATCGTTGCTTACTAAGATATAGTAGAACTGCGTTCAAATAGCATTAAAATTCACCATTTGCACCCTCTTTTTCTAAAATTTTCCGGGGGAGGGCTCCCGGACCCCCCGGAAAATTTCTGCTTCATTATATTTTACACCCACCGCACGCCACTGAATTCTTAGAGGTGTACCAAAGGTCCTATTAANGTTCAAATAGCATTAAAATTCACCATTTGCACCCTCTTTTTCTAAAATTTTCCGGGGGAGGGCTCCCGGACCCCCCGGAAAATTTCTGCTTCACTATATTTTACACCCACCGCACGCCACTGAATTCTTAGAGGTGTACCAAAGGTCCTATTAAAGTCTGAATACTTCCGATTAGTTTATCCGAACAAAGAGGCGAAGAAAAATATATTTCAACCAAAAACTTAATTTATTAAAAAAGTAACTTTTTTTAAGCAAAGTCGCCTTCTAATCGAAAAAGGCCATGTTCAAAATATGAAGGCCAAAAGAAAAAGAATAATCATGGGAAATAGAAATAAATTTAGGGATGAATTTGTCATCGTTTGGTAATCATAATTTGGTGGTAGACAATTTTCGGAATGAAGTTCCTTACGTCCTTATGGCATATAACGGCGTCTGGGCCCCGCGAGTGAATCCGGAAAAAACGACCTCCGCAAACGAAATTTACCGATGTCAATAACTCGAGTAAAAGTTGACCGATTTAGTTTAAATTCGGTATACATCTTCAATTTACCAATGCCCATTACGAGTTTGTTGGACAAAGTTATCCACCCATTCGTTCGCGCGCAACGCTCACATAAACGTGAATTTCAAATGTAAAATTGGAATTTTAGGACGGGAAAAATTTTTACTTTATCTATTAAATGAGACAAACAAGTTTTATATAAATATATTTTTTAGTAAAACCAAAACCCACACCGCTATGAAGTGTTAAAGATCGCTAATTTTATTAAAGAGGGACTAAACCTTTAAAATAGAGAAAACAACGTTTTTACCGATATCTTACGTTCTATCGTAAAGATTTTAATAAAACTCGTTAACGTTACGTTAAGGCCGGAATACACGGCGACACTTAGAGCGAGACAGTCTAGCGAGAGCGCTGTCCGATCTGTCTACACTGAGGGCCANCGTAAAGATTTTAATAAAACTCGTTAACGTTACGTTAAGGCCGGAATACACGGCGACACTTAGAGCGAGACAGTCTAGCGAGAGCGCTGTCCGATCTGTCTACACTGAGGGCCAAAATTTGGCTAGACCAGTGTCCGAGAGTAGTCTCGGGGTGTGACCTTGAATAAAGTTCCTAGAGCAGTGTCCAGACTGTCCACACGGTGTCGCGTTTTTCTAATCTTAATACACTTCATTTGGCCTCCGCATTCCTAAAAGATTCACATATTGTCGTGCTTAGAATTTACCAATTTACTCTATTTTATTATGTTTATCTATTTTTTCATGTTTGGAATTATTATATCTTATTGATTTGGATCTTTTGATAACATCCTAATTTATTCATTCTATTTTTAGTGTTGATTTATAAATATATCTATACTATTTTTACTGAATATCAGCCACTCATTGAGTGACTTAACAGGACTGTGTTGGTTGGCAAGTTATACGTACACTTCGCTACCTCTAATATACGTAGGTCAAGTAAAAAATAAGGTTCCCACATTTTTTTCAGGTGTAAGGCATTTTTTATTGCAATAAATAAGTATACCATCTGAAAGCTTGTACTTTAAACTATTTTTCTACATAGTCACCAGATTTTTCTACGCATTTTTCCTGACGAGTTATCCACTTCTGAAAACCCGCTTCGAAGAACTCCGCCGCCAGGCCACCAATGAACTTGGTGACCGCTTCCTTCGTCTCTTCATCTGTACTGAAGCGTTGTCCACCCAAGTGTTGCTTCAATTTCGGAAAAAATTGGAAGATCAGGGCTATAGGGGGCATGATCAAGCAATTGAGCACATCAAGCCATTGCAGTACAGATGAAGAGGTGAAGGAAGCGGTCACCAAGTTCCATTTTTTAAGGCAATTTTAAGGAATTTTAAGGAATTTTTACTGGGCGACAAACTAGGTCGTTCTGGGAGGTCTAGTGGGCATGGTATTTACCCACTATAGTGGAGGGTCCGGGGGCCCTCCCCCCGAAAATGTTTGAAAATATAAAGCTTCAGAACACAACTTTAAGCTATTTTTTATACTTTCTCATATTAAGAGAAAGTTTTGTGATGGCGCAAAAATTTGATATTGAGGTTTGTTGGATTTACAATTTTTGGGGCGCCAAAAAATTTTTCTCGAAAACGGTGCCGTCGTGTTTGATTTAAAAATTCTAAAATGTAGTCCATTTGAATACGAATCCAACGATAGCTTACAACGCGGATGGAGAGAGCCCGGGTTCGATTCCCCGCCGAGGAAAAATTATTTTTATGATAAATTGTGATGAAATGTTCAATAATAATTAGATGTACATACGAAAATTAATAAATGGAAGACATTGGGATAAGTAATTATGAACTCGTATATGAGAAAGTTTGAGTTGTTTCGGACCGATATTTTTTTAAAGGGATCCTTGAGACGTAGTATAAGACCACCCGCGAAGCCCACGGATAGGCCGAACAGCGGCGATGGCTTCCCCCACGTCTGAATTTCAAAAATAATGAAAATTTAAATGTACGCCAATTTTTTTGGCTGGTAAAAGTCGATATACGCGGTTGGCGCGGCGGACGGTAGCTTTAGGACAAATCCTCTGAAAAAAAGGCGGAGCCGCCAAGACAGGGGTGCAGCAGTGAACGAAATCACGCGATTTATTTGAATTTTTAAGCCTACCCCGACACATTCCCGAGTAGCTCTACCCCCTTAAACATAAGTAAGTATTCACGGACGGAGTTCCCAAAGTAGTTTCAGTGCACGGTGGACTACAGTAATCCGGTTTATGGATTTCTTCGGTGCTCGAATGGGAGGCAAAAACCCCTTTTTGGGTGTTTTTCACCAGAAACCGATTTTGGTGCAATTGTCTAAGGCGGCTTTCACACTGTGCGCGAGACCGAGCCGATCGGCCGCGTACAACCGTGAGTAGCCACATGATGATATATGTGTTTATTTCTCAAGCGGAATCGCAAGAATTTTCTAACGAAACCCACAGGGCAATTCGACCGCATAAACTACTACGAGAATCTGTTGGTTTCTTTTGTCGTCACCAACAAATCTCCCGAAAGAAAAATGTTTCCACGGGTGGAAGGTAAAATTTTTCGGGGTGGTCTTTTTGAGGGTGCGAAAGAGAGGTAGGAAACTTTTGGCAGGGTCGGTGCGAGGCGCACGGCGCCCGCCGGAATTGGAAAAAAAATATCGCGTACCGGTCCGTTATAAGGTGGCCGAGGCGAAAACTCATAGGAATTTCGATTTTGACGCGCAAACTGGGGCACTGCTAAAATTCGGAAACCAGGTTTTCGAGTAACTCCCGTATTTTTTCCGGGATGGTTGGAGAAAATAAAAATCCCTATCCATTTATCCGGTCAGTCGGGGCCCAAAATAAAGTTCCTTTGGTCCGGACGGCAGTGGACCTCCGTTTCCAAGATGCATGGGGCACCGGTTTCGCTCGCTTTTTTTCACTTTGAATTTTTTTGCCTCCTTAAGAAAAATCGCAGCGGAAAATCCGTGTACTGGGACTGGGAATTTGTTTACACTTTTTAGTGTAATGCCAACGACGCCGCTGGAAGGAATCTTAGCTACAGGAAAAACCAGTGGCGGATTATGGTTGTCATCTAGGGGTGGACGATCTTACTTTCCAAGGGGTTTCGGGAGTATGAAATGAGGGGGGGGGTCTCTGGACCCCTCCCGGTAACTTTTGGCAGGGTCGGTGCGAGGCGCACGGCGCCCGCCGGAATTGGAAAAAAAATATCGCGTACCGGTCCGTTATAAGGTGGCCGAGGCGAAAACTCATAGGAATTTCGATTTTGACGCGCAAACTGGGGCACTGCTAAAATTCGGAAACCAGGTTTTCGAGTAACTCCCGTATTTTTTCCGGGATGGTTGGAGAAAATAAAAATCCCTATCCATTTATCCGGTCAGTCGGGGCCCAAAATAAAGTTCCTTTGGTCCGGACGGCAGTGGACCTCCGTTTCCAAGATGCATGGGGCACCGGTTTCGCTCCCTTTTTTTCACTTTGAATTTTTTTGCCTCCTTAAGAAAAATCGCAGCGGAAAATCCGTGTACTGGGACTGGGAATTTGTTTACACTTTTTAGTGTAATGCCAACGACGCCGCTGGAAGGAATCTTAGCTACAGGAAAAACCAGTGGCGGATTATGGTTGTCATCTAGGGGTGGACGATCTTACTTTCCAAGGGGTTTCGGGAGTA